>JANHGB010055199.1:0-44634 GCA_026283785.1 Coracopsis vasa
ATTTGTCTGTCCCGTAAACCAGTAAAACCAAAGCCAGATCCTGGCTTTGTGCTCTTAAACATTGTACAAGCATTGAGATTAGCTCAGCCCGCTGCTTTTGCGTGCGCTGTGTCACAGGATGTGCTGGAGCTGTGACTTGCAAACCCTTTACAAACTTCCTGACCCTCCTGGAGACTGTTCATAGAGCACTGGAAGAATGTTTTTGACTAAGCTGATCCATCTTTGGTAATTGTTTCCTGTTGTTCAGGACTCGGTTTGAGAGTACTGAGAATCCTGATAGAGAGGAACCACGGAAGGGATTTTCTCTTTTGGTTTCACACAGCGCTGGGTTGTCTGACTGTGGATCGCAATAGGGGGCATTCAAGGCTTGTGTAGCTGGGGATCTGGCATTCTCAGAAGTCTTTGGTAGCTGAGAAGCTGAAAACATTTGTTTAGTAAGCTGGAACATGACCTCAGTTGAAGGCAGCAGGTCTTAGCACAGGGTGTTTTTTCCTGGCATGAGCTGTTTGCTCCTCAGGACTATAAACAGAGGGAAGTAAATATAATACGTCGCTTTTCACTTCAAGTGTGGAGAAAGCCATGCTATAAAAAAGAGGATGCTGTATATGACAGGAAATAACTCTTTCCTCCCCCTCCCCAGCAGTTTCTGGAAATGAGAACTGAACAGGAGGACACACCTTTGGGAGGGAGAAGGCTTTGAAACCAGAGATGCCGCAGTGCTGTTACCGAGTTTGAGTACTCCTCTTGGAGGCCATATGTGAAGAGCACAACAGCCAACTTAAGCTGGGTTGTATGGCCTTGCCTTGGTCTGTGCTGTCCTTAAATCTTCAATGCCAGTAAGAACTTGTTCTTCCTGGTGTTTCTGTTGACAGCTGCTGAAAGCAATAGCCACGGCAGTGGAGTGGACAGCTTAGGTTAATTTGAAGAACCTGAAAAGGCTGTGCTTGATTTAGCAGCAAACAAAATAAAACCTATTCAAGCTATATTTTCTTTGGACATGGGTCTGGTAACCTCACTGCTTGGGTTTAGTTAAACTTCCTTTTTTCTTTTTTTCTGGAAGAACAGGTACATCCTTCTGAAAGGAGATGGTCCTTAAATCACAAATCACTTCCAGTGTGAGGATGCTCAGCAAACCTATAACACATGAGGAATATTTCTTTCTGACCATGTAAGCAGTTACATGCCTTCCGTTATCTCAGTCATCTAGTGAGCTGTTCTGAGGGAGCAGAAAGAGGATGAAAGTTTTTCTGAGGAAGCTGGAGGAAGGCAGAATGACTGTGCGTGTCTTTGTTGTAGCTGGGAGTTCATGTCTCTGGGCCTGTTTGAGCTGGGGTCTGGTTTAGTGTTCAAGGGCTAAGTGGAAAAATTCTGGTCCTCCAGGAAAATCTTTTGTGGTTCCCTCACACAGCTGGGACTGTAGGGCAGAGAGATTTGTGTTGTTTCAGCCAGGAAACTGTGCTGACTCAGATCTTTGAGGCAGTTGCAGCGTGTCTCAGCCTGTGTGCTGTGTTGATGATCCCATGCCCTATGGGTCTGGTTAAGATTAGGTTACCTTCCTGCCAACTCGGTGACGTGACCAGTTGAAGGATTTCTCAGCCTATTGCATCAAAGATGACAAGAGGTGAGTCTGAGATGCTCACTGAAGGAATGGTGCTGTGATTCCCAGGGACTGCTGGTGTCAAGCTGCAGACTGCTCAGCTGGTTTCCCACAGTGTCTCTGTGCCCTTGAAAGCCTTGCTGCTGGGTTACACAGGAACTACCTGACCCCTCGTGATGCTGGCACTCTGGCACCCTCACCGTGCTGACGAACACACCGTTGCTGAGGTTACAGGGCAGGTCTGGGATTCAGTGAAATGCTTGTGTTAATTTGAAAGGAAGCCGTGTGGCCAGTTCCAGGAAGGATCCTGCAGTGACCTTCATGGTTTTCCAGCCCATGGACAAATAACCCTCTTGCCCCTCGAAGGGATCCAGTGGAAGGTCTGAGCTCACATAATGGCTTCTGGTGGGTTTTGTAGCATTCAGACTTGGCACATCTTCAAAGTTTTATAGATGGGAGTAGTCTCTATCAAAAGCTAACTCTTCATCTCAGTGTGACAAATGAGATAGCACCATCATGTATGGTACATCGTGTGTGCAGCCCTACTGATGGAGCCATATCAGAATGCCAGGGCTGCAAGGGCAAATACAGTGTCAGTGTAGGCTCAGGTGGAGATGGCTGGTAGTGGTGAGGAATGTCTCCAGAATTCAGGAGCATTTCAGTTTGTGCTACCTGCTGATTGCTCCTTTTCAGGCTGCAGGTTTTCTGGGCTGCATCTGAGATGTAGATTAATTGTGGGATTTGGGCAGGAGGATGGGTGGTTTCTTTCAGGTGGACTGGGCTGGATGGGGCTTTTACAGTTTGTGTGCTGGCCTGAGTTTTGGAGGTAAAAGTACAGTATTTCCTAAAGCAGAAGTTTGATTTCACTCACATAGACAAGGGCTAAATTCTGGCACTGGTCTCTTTAAAACATTTTCTAAAAGCTGCTTAAGTCATAGAGTGGCTGGAGCTGTGCTTCCAAGAGATGTAATGAGTTTATCTAAAAAACCCACACAGCAGCCCGGCAAACGTCTACTGGATTAGTGAGCTGAATTAGTTCAGAAGGCATCTGATGATCAGGGTGAGTTCCAGGGTCTGCATGCTGGGGAAGGGGAGATCCCTGAGCCCTTCCCCTTCCCTTACACTGGCAGCATGTGGTGGTGTCAGCTCTGCTGAAACTGCAGCCAGAACACTCAGAGGGTTTGCATTTCACCCCCCAATGTGCAGTGAGCAGTTATTGATAAGCAATTACTGGAATTGCATTAAACAGGCTGTATTTGCTCACTATTTTACAGCACTGGGCCTGGGGTGGTAGTGGTACATGTTAGTTGGGACTGCTTAGTTGGCGACAAGCTCTGGAATCAAGTCTCCAGTTTGGATCTCAGTGCCTGGGACAGGAAACCACAATGATTACTGCAGCTGATTGTGCAGACCACATCTCACAGTGCAGTGTCTTGTCTTTGTTTAGATATTTGCTGATAGTGGTCAGAGCTGGATGCAGGGGCTGCTGCACTGAGGGAAGCTAACTGGTTTGGCTGGCTGTATTGGAGTTATGGCATAGATAGGATTCATGGTGGCTGCTATCACGTGATTTTGAAAGCAGTTCTGTCTGTCATGGGATGAATTCTTGTTTAGTTTGTCTCTGCAGCCTAGTGTAGCTGGGCATAACAACCATTAGATGGTTGCCTTTGCTGTTAAGCTTTTCTAAAGCACCCACACAGCTTTATAAATCAGTGCCACAAATGCATAGTCTTGCTTATTCTAAGGAGCAGTATTGGTTTCAAAGAACAGAGAAGCTTCAAGGATTTAATGGATATTGTCTTCTATTGAAGTTGTATGTGGAACCATAGCACGTATTGGTAGTAGTCTGGATACTTTTTATTGAGCAGTGACACGAGGCATGACTTGCACCAATACCTTGATAACGACAAAGCAGAAGGCTTCAAATAAACATCAGTCACTGGAATACATTAAACAAGGAACTTTTTTGACCATGAACTTCCTCTAGGCAGGGCTGTGAAGTGAAAATACCAGTGGCTGCTCTGTAGTGGGACTCCAGCAGTGGTTAGATCTGGCAGATGACTTATCTTTTGTGCCTAGAGTTGTTCTGTATCTTAAGTAACAATCTGTCCCTGCTTCACAAGAGAGCTGGGAGCTGTTGTGTGTCCTGCTTTCGAGCTACCAGCTTGGTTACAGTTTGGAGAACTTTTAGATGTCTCCTTCTCAAATGGTTTGGAAAGCAAGTAAAGCTGTTTTAAGTGCTTTCCATGTATATGAACCAGAGAACTTCAGGATTTTAAGAACATCTAATTGCACTTCAGGTTTTTAAGGTCTTACTTTGAATACACTCTTTGTATTTTATTGCTTTTGTAGTCTCTGATCTTTTTGCATTGAAAAACATCGATTAGAATATAATGCCTTAAGAGCCTCTTGCCACATTTTTTTCACCTGGAAGTCAGTGCCCGTATTCACCTGTTTGTTCGTGGTTTTCCTGTTCTGATAATGCTCTTCCATGTTGCTGAGAAAAGTCCAAGCAGCTGCTAAAACAGGGAATTCCTATCATCAGTGTTCCTCTCTGGGGCTTCCCACCCCTTCCAGACTCCAGCTCAAGGGCAGTGAGAAGCCCTATAGGAAGGCTCCAACAAGTCTTTTGGATGCCGCTCTGCTAGAGCATTGCAAATGTTTCTTTTGAAAGGCTATTTAACAGGATAAATATACCCAAGCTCCCCATTCCTCTGCAGTTACTCACAGTGTAAAAATGCCTTGCCAGGGATTGGGTTACCGCTCCAAGCTGTCTCCCTATATGTGAGCTGGAGTTGTATTTACTCCTGGAGGTGGGGAGAAGACTTACTTGAGCCTAAGGAAGCTTTTAAAGTTTGGATTCATGGATTTTGCAGAGAGGCTGCTCAGATGGGTCTGCAGGCTCAGGGTTCAGTTCTGGAGATGCAGAACTTTTAGGGGACAGACAAAATCAAGGATTTGAATTCAGCATCTTGCAAGTATTAAGGTACAAGGACTGGAGAATGATGTGTCATTCTGCAAGTGAGGGGTCTGCAATTTGTCTTACACTGAGTGAGCCATGATTATCATGTAAAATCCATGGCCTCATTTAGACCTGCCCTTATGGCTATCTTTGCTTTTTATTTCCATTTGCCAATCCTCTGGGAATCTTCTGTTAAAGCCAGGAAAACCTGTAGCAGTTCTAGTTATTTGGGTAAACAGAGGTGTGGGGAACAGCAGGGGAGGTGCAGACGCTTGTTCTGTGCAGCTGCATTAGAGGAAATACTGTACTTTGTTCTCAGCCATCTCACCCTGATCACCTCTGCTCACACCCATGGTGCTGTGCCTGGGCTGTCACATGTGGCAGTAGAGATGCTGGGGGTGATGGGACTGTGGCGGAAGGCATTTGGCTCTGTGTGGTGGCTGGGTGAAGAATCCTGTCTCCAGTGTCGCTTACTTTCCAGATGTCCCATGCAAGAAGCAGAGCTCTAGGCAATGTGCAGTTTGATGGATGTGCAGATGTGGCTTTGGGCTGTTGAAAATAAAAGGCTGATATCGGAGGCATTTGAAGTACTGTGCCTCAGTTATGCTTCCATTTCCTCCCCAGCAGTACACGAGATGTGGAAGAGAATTTGACCCCCATCCTTTTGATCTACTTACTCTGTTGATAATGCTCTGATTTGCTGTGTCAGCATGGCTTAATAGCTCGTCCTCAGTTCTTGAGAGAAATGAACTGCATATGGAAATCTGAGGTAGTTTTCTCTCTTTTGGCACTAACGCTGTCATCGTTGAGCTGACTGAATGTACTGTGTCTCTCTAGCCCTCACACAGGCTAGAGCTGTGCTGGACACTGGGTAGTAGAAGGCTTCTCCTTAACAGAGGGAAGCAAATGTAGATTTCTCTGAATTGCTTTAATTAAAATAAAAGAATCCTAGACTGCTTATGAATAGAATAGTGGAAAACTATTTACTGCATGAGGAAAAATGAGCATTAAAGAGCTGCTTGCTGCCAGTTGGCAAATGTGTGTTTGCTTATGCCTTGTCATGTAGGTTTTTCCAGAATTAGTTCATGATGTGCTCTGCCTCACTGTGCCACCTTAATCCAGGAGCATTTTGGAGATGCACAGAAGGCTCAGGAAGAGGGGAGTGAACAATGGTTTGAAATGCATGGGAAGATACATGCAAATACCTTTCCTTTTTTAATAACTTCACTCTATTTAAGGGACCTGAGTGTGTCTCAGATTTATAGACAAGGGGATGGATGTGTGCATCAGTACAAAGGGGCCCTGTGTTATCCTTTGCTGTGCTGTACCTCAGAACTGTGTTGTGATCCCTACTGCTCTTTATCAGCCAAACCTTGAATGTGGGAAGCTGAAGAATGTGCCCCTGGGGCTGCACAGGGGTGTTTCTGCTGGAGGACACTGTATTTGCAGGACAGCAAGTGCTGACATGCAGCGGTGGCAAAGGAGCCTGCGTTGGAGCCCCTGGAATGTGTGAGCTGCTGCTCGCCCTGACAGAGGTGTGGGCTGGGGAGATAGCACAGGAATGTGCAGTGTATAACTTGACAGATGATTACTCTCTTCAGTGCAGCTTGAGCTGGTAAATGGGATTTACCCAGAGGTATTGTCCTGCTCTTTCATCTTGCTGATTTTCTTGGTAAAAGGCGTTTTATTTTCTGAGCAGTTCAGTGCATTGGACATCAGCTGCAGAGGTCTTATCCCAAGCTGTCTAAATGACTATCAGAGCTTTGGCAGATGCTGGGGACTACCTTGAAGCAATGTAGTGGCTATTAGGAGCCACTCATACATATCTGATGTATATGCAAAGCTGTGGGGTGTGTATGTGTGGGTTTGAAGACCAGAATCCCAAGGACCTTATAGTTATCAATGATTTTTGGCAAAAGGAAGGCAAGGGAGAGAGGGGCAAAGTAATGTACTTGGACCTCCAGATGTCTTGGAGTGCTTTATAGGAGTAAAGGTACCAAATGTGATATCATTCTTTAACTGTCCCTCCTCCACAGGAAAATCTGTGTAGAAAAACCACCTGAATGTAAACACAAATGTCCTCCCATACTGGGGAGGATGTGGTTTTAGTGGCGTGAATATGATTTCAACTGAGTGTGTGGGTTGCCCAGTGTAGGGAGGAGGATTCTGTCCTTCTGTTCCTCAGTCTCATCTTTGCATGTGGTTTTACCATGTGCTTGGCCAAATTGCCTGAGCCCATGGAGTACCCAGGCATGGGTATCACACGTTGGGATGCACTGTGCTGCATCGGACAGTGAGTTAGGGTTTTATCAGCTGTGTGACTACACCAGTATCGTGATGACAAGCAGGAGCACCTGGGTTGGTGGTGTTTTAGCAACTATCCCTCACTCTTCCACACCCCACCGAGCAGCATGCTGTTAATAGAGGGGAAAGTACACATTTCTATACACACAGCCCATGCCTGTGGGTGGATTGGGCCCTACTGAGTCTTTGGAAACTGGATTCTACTCCATGCACATGTCTGTGAGTTGTCTGTGGGTTGTTAATAGCTTCTTACAATGATGAGAGTGGAAGGAACAGTGATCCTGTGGAGGAGCAATGGCTTGGAGATCTAGTATAACCCTGTCTCTTTTACTTTATTGCCACAATATAGTTAAATCTATTCTCTAGAGAGAAATGAATCTCTGATCTTTTAACCTGGGGAGATTCTGCCTCCTAGAGCTGAGTCTGTAGTATTTTAGGGAGTATATGGGGCAGCAGTAGAACTGTGCTGAGCTCAGTACATGTGCTTGTTTCCAGAGTTCTGGGTGATAGCTCTTGAGATGCTACAGTTTGCTGTGGAGGTGCAGCACATGTGGCACCGGCAGAAAATCCCAGTGTGCCTGAAACAGGGACAGGTTCTCGGCTCCACAGGGATGAACAAGTGAGCTGAAGTTACTGCCAAGTTGGCCATTGCTGCTGGGTTTCATCTGTCTGCCCATGGAAGGAGGTCGTGGTGCCCTCTGATGGCTGGTGGTTGTAGGATGATCCAGTCAGCTGCTTCCTTTGGGTTGTGGGGGACTAACTGGTTGATTTACACCTCCTGCAGCACTGACCCTCAGGAATTGCCTTGGGAAGGAACACTTCATTGCCCAATAAATCGATTGAACCTTTAATATTTTGATGTATTTAATATTCTATTTAGGGAGCAGTCATTGTAGTGAGCTCAGTACTGCAATGTGAGGTGCAGCGCTGCACAAGGCACAGCATCTTTCATAGAATCATAGAATCACAGCCTGGTTTGGGTTGGAAGGGGTCTTAAAGCTCATTCAGCTCCAACCCCCTGCCATGGGCAGGGATACCTTCCACTAGAGCAGGTTGTTCCAAGCCCCGTCCAGCCTGGGCAGGGATGGGGCATCTTTGTTACAGTTCATCTGGTTACAGCTGTCTGGTCCCTTTTGGAAAGAAAGATAGAGAACAATGCATCTTTTTTCCATTAAAAAATCCTCTTTCCTTCCCCCCATCTCTTTATTTCACTTTTTCTTCTGGTAACTTTAAAAAGTTGCACAAATCCTAAATGAATGCACG
The DNA here is from genome assembly GCA_026283785.1 of Coracopsis vasa. Lineage (NCBI taxonomy): Eukaryota > Metazoa > Chordata > Aves > Psittaciformes > Psittacidae > Coracopsis > Coracopsis vasa. Next base: position 8,127 of record JANHGB010055199.1, read on the forward strand.
GTGCTTTGGGACCTTTCGGGATGAGATGCTGCATGGAAAACAAAATGTTAATGGCTTTGGTTGGATTTTGGTCTCTGGATGCAGAACTCCTTAGGGTTGACCTCCAAGGCAGTGATTTTGCAGCCTGTGCCTGTGGGTTGCAGTCGCTCCCCTCTCCAGGGCAAAGCCCATGAGGTGGGATGGGCTGAGTGGGCTCTGTGCCACCACAGCTCTCAGCCTGCCCTACCCAGCGAAGTTCTGCTGTCCCTGTTGGACCATTTGAATGGGCAAAACTTCCCAGTCAAGCAAAACTTCAGGGAACCGTGCCCACTGATGGGGTTGGATAGGAGAACAGTGGCTGGGCAGGAACGGGCATGGGCATCGACATCAGTGGGAAAGACCCTCCCTCTGTCATGGCTGTGAGCAAGTGGGGTGTGGAAGGGTGGACCCTGGGTTTGCGGAACATGGGGGCCAGCAAGCGCAAGGAGAGGTCCTTTGCCACCGATCAAGCAGTGTGTGAGCTCCTGTCCGGCTCCTGGCTATCCTTGCTCCTCCTGTCCCACCGGGTGGGTTGGTGCCTTCCCGCAGCTGCTTCAGTATCAGTTGTACAGCTGAAGTGCAGTTAGAGCAACCCAATGATTCCTTTTCTCCTCCCTCCGCTTCCCATTCCTCAGCTCTGCCTTGTTTGCTCAAGTCAGGAAGGGGGAGGGGATGGGGGAAGTTAATCATTAAACAGTAATGTCTTCTCCTTAACTCCTTCACGACCTGGGGGCAGGCTGCTCCTGGTATTTCCAGGCTGCTGCTCTTCTGCAGACGAGTAAAAGTAAACCAGTAAATGTAGCTGAGCTCCTCTCTTCTGTGCCATTCCTAAACGCGTTGGTTTCCTGTCTGACGGTTCATTCAGCCCAGCACCGAGCCGAGGGGGTGAATTTTGTGGTGAGATGGTTACATCTGCCTGTCCTGCAGCAGGGGCCGGGGGTGGAGGGTGGAAAAGTGGTTTGGGTCCCCTCTGCAGGGCTGGAGGAGTCAGCACCCTCATGGGAATTTCACTTCCTGGTGGAGTTTGCTTTGCCTTTGTCATTGGTGGGGAGAAGCAAAAACCACACCTTCTGGGACAGCACTTCTCTTGGAGGTTCTGTGTGCGAAACCTCCAGTCATAGGACCTGCCTGGTCGAAGGAATTGCAGCTCTGCAGCAGTTTCCTTGAGGTATGTGCCTTTCACTCTGCAATCCACCAGCTGTTCTTTTGCTTAGAAAGATGAAGTTCATTTTTCCCCAGCTGCAGAAAACTTGTAACCCTCCAGACAATCTGCTTCTGGGGTATTTTGGCCCCTCTAGCATGATGCCTGTGGCTTAAATGATTTGGAGCATCTTTTTGACTAAATGAAAGGTGTATAGAGTTAATTTCACACAGTATTTGATTTGCTAATGGCTGTATTCTGTTCTCTGAGGGCAGGAACTCTTTTTGGCATGTGTGATGCTTTGGTTTGTGGAAGAGGGGGAATACAGAAGCAGCACCTTCCTCATCTTGCAGTGATACTGTCCTCCATCTGACCCTTTAATATATTTTCTTCAAGGGTTGCTAAGTGCATTGGCTGGTGTGGTCTGCTCTGCTCAGGAAGTGGCTTTGAGCTGGCAGGTGCCTGCCCTCTTGGAGATGATGGGCAGCCATTAGGGCGAGCATTAGGTACTGGTCTGGTGCCACCTGATAACTTGAGCTCCTTGAGACCCTGGAGGAGGATGCTCTGTGATGGCTACGCTCTTGCTGAGCCCTCACACCCTAAACCTGACTGCAGGTACTGTGTGCAGGAGGGGAAAGACAAATCCTGCTAACTGAGCCTGCCTGAAGACAGCTGGGAGGGCAGGGAGATCCAGGGGGTTTCAAAGAGCCTCCTCTCCTAATTCTCATGAAGTTGAGTTACTGTTGTCTGGCTGAATTCCACATCTCCAAAGGGACCTGCCAGGTGTGTCCTGATGCTCTTATAATGAAGAGCACTGATGTCCTTAGTGAGCCAGCTCCTCTCTAACAGCCTTAAAGAGATGTGCACCAGTGCTCGCTGCCCCAGCAGAAAGCCGGGCGCTCGGCCAGCCAGGCTCTTGTTAGAAAGTGAGTGCAGGCTGGAGATTCCCCACCAGGGACTGCAGTGGGCTCTGCAGTGTGGGCTCACAGGACCGGAGGTCCAACAAGTCAGGATATGCCTGTGAGTCACCATAGAGCAGTGCAGGGTTGGGAATGGGCAGAGGCCAGTCTGAAGGGAGCAGTCTGGAAAGGTGGGAATGCCTTTTCATGCCCTCCCTCTGAGGGGGGAGCATTTTTCCCACTTTAAAATCTCTGAGCAATGCTGTGACGTGGGTTCCTCTGCCTGGCATGAGTGACAGTGTTTGTAGCTGGTGGAAGTTTTCCTTCTCTTCAGGAATTTGTGAGCAGTCTCCACCCAGCAAGTTGAGAATTGTTGCCAGGAGAAGGAATGGCGTTTACCTGGCAGCCTCTGGAAGCGAGTTAACCGTTTGTGTGATGTATCCAGAGGGATTTTTGTTAGGAAAACCAAAACACGTGCTCCTGCTGCACTGATGGACTGATTTGAAAGTTTCATGCTTCTTCCGCTACCTTAGACTCTGGAGAAAACCCCTCCCGAGATCTTGTTTCCTGCAGAAAGCAGTGCCTGCGGCCACGGTAAATGACTCTCTGATGATGTGGGGCCTGTAATTAGTCTGTGTCAATATCCTGTTGCGAGTAGATCTCTGTGCAGGTTTCTCCTAGGCTGCTCTGCTGCAGGGGCAGGGAGAATGCAGGTCCCTGTTTTGAGCAGTTTTGCAGTTAAGTCAAAACTCCGAGGCTGACACAGGTTTTCTGGCTGCTTTGTTACCCCTTGGTGTTTCTGTTGGACTAGAAGTTGGGTTAACTCATTCAGTCCTGGGCTGGAGGAGTTTTCCAGGGCATGTAGTAGATCACCCTAGGTAAAAAGTGTTCCCAAAGACTTTCTGATACAGATATCCTGAATGGGAAGAAAGAAAAACCTGTAGTCCAGGATTTTACCTTATTGTTTTTCCCCTGCAGATGCCTTACTGGCAGACCTGGAATCCACCACCTCCCATATCTCCAAACGGCCAGTGTTTCTAACGGAGGAAACACCTTACTCCTATCCAACTGGAAACCACACGTACCAGGAGATTGCTGTGCCACCTCCAGTGCCTCCGCCACCTTCCAATGAGGCCCTGAACGGCACTGTGATTGACCCCTTAGGCCAGTGGCAACCCAACGTGTCCAGATACGTCCACCAGCAAGTAAGGGAATGTGTGTGCATGGGGAGGTTCCCACTTGTTTTGTTTGTGCAGTGTCTCTCAAGGAAATAGATGAGGGGAGAGAGTAGCAAGAAGTGAGGATGAGCTTGGCTATGAACAGGGTGGGAAAATGGGGGGAGGTGTGGGATTTTAATACACATAACTATTGAAACCCCTCATCATTGTTCCAGCAAGATGGTGTGATGAGATTAGTGTTAGTCATCTGTCTTGTAGCCTGTGGGAAACAGACTGGGGCTTTCCAGCAGAGATCTGCAACTCATAGGCAAATCTGAAGCAAGCGGAGAACAGTTGCTCCTGATGTAGCTCATCTGAGAGAGACTGGCTTGGCTATAGAGCAGATGTTTTTGTCTGCTGCTGGGCTTTGTTCTGCCATGTCCATGTGTGGGGTTGCAATGTAGTAGTGTATATATTTGCTTTGTATTCTCTGTTTCCAATGCAAATCTCATTTCCACAGCCTCAGTCCCAGTCTCCTATATACAGCTGTAGTGCCAAAAGCTCCAGTGCCTCTGTTCCTAGAGACGGACTGAGCTCTCCTTCTCCTCGTGCCAGTGAAGAGGAACACGTCTACAGGTATCTAGTCCTGTTAAGAGATAAGCCTGACTTACAACTTGAGCCTGCTGTGGCTTGAGCTGCTTTCTATAAGTGGAAACAAGCAGTGCTCCCTGTGTATGTTATGTTACCTTGTGTGGGTTTTGATTATCTCTTTTGTAAGAGGCCACTGTAACTTTCGTACTCACTTCAGATGTTGACCTGGCCCTTTGGTTTGCCCAGCTGCAGAAGAGGTTAAGGATCTGTCAGATGGAACAGGATCTGGGTTGTGTTGTGAAGGATACGCTCCAGAGACAAGTGACAAATCCATCCCCCTGTTAAGCAGCACAAAAGTTCTTTAGGGGGAGGGTGGCCTTGGAGCCAGTTATCCCAGGGAACTTGATACCTGTGGCCTGGCAGGATGTGCAGTGACTTGAATTTTCAAGTAAATTTAAGCTTCTTAAACTTTCACCTCAGCAAGTGATAGATAGATAGACAGATAGATAGATAACTAGTTTATACTTGCAAAGGTGGCTGCTCTTATGGTGAGAGGTTGGAGGAGTGCTCTATGGTAGGACAGACCTTTCTGCTGACATGGGGATGAGTGAGGAAGAGGCTGTCAGAATTTCATCTCTGATGGCTCTCTATAGTGCACTCTGTCTCAGGTACCTTTTTACAGTGGGAAGACTGGTGTTTCTCTGGTGTCGTGTTCTACATGCCTCGCTCTTTCTGCTGGACATGAAGTTGCTTTCAACCAAAACTAATTCTGGGTAGAGGCAAGAGCTGGCCCAATGGAGACAGTAATTGCCATTTTTTCAGATGGCTGCGTGCAATTAGTACAAAATGGAGGTGATTACAGCCTGAAAGTCCTGTACAAGGGTCAGGCATGGCTTGGTTCTGGTGCACATTATAGCTTGTGTGCTTGGGATTGAATGAAGTGTGCCCTCAGATTGCAGGAGAAAGATAGTAACTGCCCTTATGGAACTCCATAATTGTCACTAGTGTTGCAGGTGTCAAAGTCCTAATGCCTGTTACATATCAACAGCCTAACCTGGAAGTGTGCACGAGATGTTGCCATTTTCGATTTGGAAAGTATCTTTTTCATAAAATAAGAGCCTCTAGAGCGTTAAAAGTTATTTTTTCATTGGTAAAACTAGGAGAATATAACTTCTCTGCCCTTGATGATGTGAAGACTGTTATTACAGTGTAATTACTATAAAAACCACTGCATCAGTGCTAAGTTTTGCTTTGAAACAGTTTGCAGTTATGTGTGGTAAATGGAATCACCCATATAGGATAAGCAATAGTTACAGCCAGTGTTTTATACAGACTTGTGCACAGGTAAACTTCTTTCAAGGCTTGTGTGTTTAACAGAGTGGAAAATAGCTTCAAATTACTGTCTAAAAAATTGATCAGAGTTCCCCAAATTAAAGGTTTGAAGACTTGAATAGAGACCTTGAGTGCCGCAGGAGGCTACCACATAACCTGCTGCTTTTGGCTTTGTTGATAGCTTGAGGTTTGTTCTTTGCCTCGTTCTGCAGTCTCTGCTAGCCCTGCATTCCCTTGCTTCAGGGAGGAGGGTTTTGCTGCCTGCTGTGATGTCAGCAGAAACAAGTCATTTTCCTGTATGCAAGCTAATGGTTCTGCTGCTGTTGTGTGTGTCCTGGATCTGCAGATGGTTAACTCTTTGGTACAGGGCTATGCAGCACACAGTCCTAAAATCTCAGGCCCTGTCCATCAACGCTGTTTCTTTGTAGCTGACAACTGAAGATGTGGCCCTGTTGTAGTAATTTCACGAAGCACACATCTTGTTTCCTCCAGAGCTGAAAGCATCAGCTTGAAAAGAATACAGTACCTGTGTAAACTCTGTGAACCTAATGTAAGTTTCCCTCCATCCTTCTGCTGTGTCTTGACATGAAAGTTTTACATTTCCCTTTTGTCTTTAGTTTCCCGAACAAGCAGAAGTCTGCAGAGCCATCTCCCACAATGAACAGCTCCTCTCTGGGCAGCAACCTCTCAGAACTGGACAGACTTCTTCTGGAACTGAATGCTGTTCAACATAATCCCACCAGTGGCTTCCCAGCAGGTAAGGAGTAGCAAGACATTTGGTATGAGTGGATTGTTTGATTCTCAAAATGGTAGCCTGCTTTTTCTTTCCAACATCCCACTCCAGCTCCTGATCAAAGATTCATTTAGTATGGGTAGGGTCTCTTGAGGTCTGTGGTGCAGCACCCAGCTTCAAAATTGGCTCTTAACTGAAGTTTCAAAGTTAGATTAGGTTGCTCAGGCCCTTGTGCTGTTAAGTTCTGACTGTCCTCAATGGTGGATATTCACAAGATATCTGGCAGCTTGCTGCTCTTGCCTGTGATCAACATGTTTGTATGGCCTCAGGAGTCTGAATGGCTCTTTCCCGCTCACCTTTCTCAGATGAAGCCAACAGAAGCCCATCGCTGCCCAGCGTCACTGGCCCTCACTATGTTGTCCCAGAGAGCAGCAGCTCTGTGGGAGAGAAGGCTGCACCCCCAACAAAAGAAAAGCCAAAGCGAAATGGTGCACGTGGGATTGAAGATGTGCGTCCCAGTGTGGAGAGCCTGCTGGATGAGCTGGAGAGCTCTGTGCCAAGTCCAGTGTGAGTAGTGCTTTGGTGATTGCTGGCTTGGGTGGGGTGGAACAGGTTCTTGTAGAATAGTGACTGTGGACTTAGGGGCAGATGCTGCAGGAGAGTGATGGACAGAAAATGGACTTTGTCTAAAGGGTGAGAAATTAAGCAGGTGTATGAGGATACAGGTGCTTTTTTATCTACTCCTGGATGAAAGAATGCATAAATCATGTTACAAGAGGTGGATTGTTCAAACTCAGATTTGTAGCTGATCACAAATATCCACCATGTGACAAGATGAATGTTTAGTCATCATCCATTTCTTAATGGATGGGGGGTGTGTGTACACACTCACGTTAGACTTGGCAGAGAGACAGAGTCTGTGTGTGTTGTGGAAGCTGGGTCTGGGGGAGGGCTGGCCAGGGTGGGCAGTGCTGAGGACACTCCTCATGCTGTGGCATTTTCAGTCTAGGAGTGCTCTCCCAGGCTTAAGCACACTCATCTTTCTTTTCCCTCCCCTTGTCAGCCCTGCAATCACTGTGAGCCAGGGCGAGGTGAGCAGCCCCCAGCGGGTCACCAGTCAGCAGCAGACCCGTATATCTGCTTCTTCAGCTACACGAGAACTGGATGAGCTGATGGCATCTCTCTCTGACTTTAAGGTACGCTATCATGACAACTTCAGACTTCATCTTGTTTCTCCCCACCCCCAGACTCCCTTTGTTTGTTAGCCACATTTGCTGACCTTGTTTGGTCTCTAGAATGCCTTCTTTCCCTCTCAAACTTGCTCTGGGAAATTTCCTGTCATGATATTTGTGCTTTCTGAATGCTCCTGTAGGTGCTCTGAACTCCTATAAATTTTCATCCCTGGCAGGGTAAGGCAGTTCTGGATTCTGTTTCTCTTTGGCTCTGCAGTTTGTCTGTTTGCCAAAGATAATGAGCTTAGTTACTGCTCAGTACAGGGGGAATTATTTTGCTGTGCTACAACTTAACAAGAGATAGGGGAGCATGGAACATCAGTCTGCTTACTGAGACCAGACTCTTCTGTTCTCTGGGCTGACCCTCCTCTTCAGAGGGTATTTTTACCCTGATGTGCTTTTCCTGAGGAGGATCTTCCAGGCATGTGGAGCAAGCACTGAAACCTTTGCAGAAAACAGCTGGAGGCTTCAAAGGTTTCCATCTTAGAACAATATCTCTTATTCACCTCAAAATGAGATTAAAGTCTGGGCTTCTTGTGGGGGCAGAGAATGGCAAGTGTTGTTCAGAATCTTTCTTGGAAGCCAAACTGTTGTGTTGGAAAAGAACTGCTACTTCAGTCACAAGTAGCACATAAAAATCCCATAATAGGATAAGCTCAGGAGTAACCTGCCCATGATCATCTTGTTACATGATACTTGGATATCTACTTAGCATGGGTACTTGGATAACTTGTTTTGTATTTAATAGGTATGTTATCATTCTTGTACTCAGTGGTTAACTGTGGAGCTTATTTTCGTGATACTTCATTTACCCATAATAATAGCAAAATGAAAAATATTTCCTTTTCTTACTTCCTACTTTCAGTTGCTTTGCTTATAGCCTTACTGAATTATCCACTTGAATTTGTTCTGATGGGTGGAGAAATCAAGCATCTAATGTATTCTCTTCGTTGTTATTGTCGGGTGTGCTTTTTGTATGAACACATGCAAGTGCTTTCTAATCCCAAGAAAATCCCTAACTGTTTTTTCCTCATACGGAAGATCCTGCTGATGCTTCATGTTTCTTGTCTGTGCTGAGCTCCACCTCCTCCTGCCATCACTTTAGGTGGGGCAGCCAGATCTGGTGTTTCATGAGGAGATGTAGATAGGAAATTCAGTGGCAGCTTTGCTGTTTGTTGTTTCCTCTGTGCCACCGTTCATGTGAGCTTTTTTGATGCGTGCTGTGGGTTTCATGGACATCCTTACAATACCCTGAGTTTTGACCAAGTGCTTGAGTTCAGAACCCAGCAGCAATTGTGCATGCTCTGTGAGCCTTTGCTTGCCTTACATCTGCTGGGATTGAGTCCAGTGTGCCATTTCTGGCACGTGTACTTCATTTTGTGAGAACCTAGGAGTTACTCACTGTTTTCTCTAGACTTACTGTAGTGTGTATTTAGTCAACTGCAAATATTGACACCTTCGTGTTGCCTTTTTTCCTCCATACCAGCTCCTAGGGTAGAGTGCAGGATATCCACAAGAGCCTGGTCAGCCTGGTTGAAAAGCTGCACAGTTGTGAAGCTGGAGCAAATTCCCACCCGTGCTGCCGGCATACCCTACCTTGCTCCTTCTGCATCCTGTGGGAGCTTGAGCACTGTGGCCTTGTGCCCCAGCTGCTTTTATCAGGGCTCAGCAAATAGGCTTGGGGTGAGGCTGTTGCCACCAACCTTTGCTCCTAGGTGAGCTCTTGGCAACTAAGAATGACCTTACCCAGCACAGGATTTCCTTGCTAGATACAAGGAGGAGACGTTTTTAACTGTGGGTGTTCAAATGCTTTTCAGTCTTGAGAAAAGGCTTCAGAGTATTTGTGCACCTCCTGTAATACCTACATGACAGAGACTAGCTGCTTTCTGTAATACTGCCCACCTTCCTGCCTTAGTGTCTGGCTGAGCTCTGAAAACAAACTGAATTGCAACAAGATTTTAAGATTTGGGCTTTATAAACACAGCCTTAGCATTCTGTGAGATATTGAGCTCGTCTGTGCCTATACATTCTTCCCAAAGCACAAAGTATGTGGTTTCTGTGATCATTTTCCTTGTGTTAATACTGTCATTGACTGTTTCTAACAGTTACTTCCCTTTTTCCTGACCTCCATGTTGCTTCATTTTCCCTTCAGTCCTTTTTCTTTGTTTTGACCTCCTCTCTTTGTGCCAGGCAGTGGTTTTAGCTTGTCTGTAAAAATGTGCTTCTAGTCGGTACTAGGATGTAAGGGAGAGAAGTGGAGTCTTTGCAGAGGTGAAAGATGAAAGACTCATGTTTGTGTACCAGGCCTGTGTGTGGTTGCAAGAAATAGGACAGAAAAACTAAGTACGACATGTAATCGGTTTGAGTTAGTACAACTAGAAGTTGCACTAGATTGGGATTGGAGGAGTGGAGGCACTGCTGTTTAATTTCCCTCATACTCAGAGTAAGAGGTACTATTACAGACCGATACATTACCCTTTTATCATCTTTTGCTTGCTTTAATGAGTTGCTCATTCTTTTTGCTTCCAGAATCCATTTGATTTTGGTTATCTAGCTCATCAGTCAGTGGGCATTGAGATTACTTAATGCTCTTGTTTCTTCGACCCCTGCCATTTCTGTGTAATACAATGCCTGCTTACTGCATAGCTGGATGCTTGTATTTAACTGTTCTATTAGTGTTGAGCTCTTATTTTGGAGCTAATAAATTTTTAATATGCTGGAAATATTGAGTGAAACATTAGTCTTGCCTTGAAAACAACTGACTTCATTTTAGGAAGTCTGGAAACCTAAGTGTGAACCACAGCAGAAAGCCAGGTTAGTTTTACAGGGGCATCCAGCTTGGGCAAAAAACAGAGGGAAGGCAATATTGGGAAATCCCTTCATGTTAACTACTGAATGTACTTACTGGTCCTTTTCCTCTCTGCTGTGTGTGTGGGTCTTGCTGTGCTACTCGAAGGAGCAATCTGTAATGAACTGTGATCTCCTATTCATAGAATCATAGAATGGGTTGGGTTGGAAAGGACTTTAAGATCATCCAGTTCCAACCCCCTGCCATGCCTCACACCAGACCACGTCACCCAAGGCTCTGTCCAGCCTGGCCTTGAACATTGCAAGAGATGGAGCATTTACCACTTCTCTGGGCAACCTGTGCCAATTCCTCACCACCCTCACAGTAAAGAACTTCTTCCTTATATCTATCCTATTGCTTGTTCCTTTCTGAGCACGGTTTCCCTATGGCACTTCTGTTGTGTGTGTCTGTGCCAGCTCCTGACCCCGCAGGATGGTAGCAGCTGAAAGTGTCTCTTGCGTCTACTGGCAGATTTTGTTCATGTTCTGGTTAATTCTGTCCTTTTATTTGTGATAAGTATCTCAGAAAGGTAAGTAGAGACCGAGATGCCTTACATGGGCTTAGGAAGTTCTGTGCCCTGCTGCCTTAGGGTGTAAACATCCAACTTCTTGAGGCTTCTTTGGAAAATGTGACTAAGAATTAGAGCAGGTCTTGATAGCTCTTGGATTTGGAAATCCTTTGTAGATACATTTGTAAAGCTAGGAGGCCTCAGCACTGGTCTTAGGTGCACAGCCCTAACGGCTGTGTGAACTTGTCCAAGCCACTGATTTCCCTTTTAAAGAAAAAGGAGTAATGCCAGTTTGTCTCCTCGGGTTTAGCCAGGAACCACTGAAAATGGGGAAAGGAGGACCCATGATCCCAAGTCTTTTCAAAACCCATGTTTTCAAAAGACCCTGTAAGTCAAGGAAAACCAAAACCTGTACTGGTTGCTTTAATTAGAGTATATTTTGGATCGAAATTAATACTGATTTTATTACAATATAAATGTGGAGTCTTTGGCCTAAGGGGAAGAGGCTAATCTAGCCACCTAAGCAATGCTTACAAGGGCATGGAGTGACTGACAGACTCATGTACATTCAGTATGTGTCTCTACAAGGTGAGATTAGTGATGTGAATAGAACAAAACCCATGTTATCTGTTCCTGCTGTGAATGCCCTGAAGCTTTGTTTTCATTGCCATGAACTCAATCGTACTGGAGCATTTTCTTAGTGTATCAAGAAGAAAATGTTGTGCTTTGTTCTGTTCATTGATTGCTTTTTCTCAGCTTTGAAATGTAAAATTTACATGCCAACTATGTGTAAAGTTAACGTGACCTTTACTCACAGTGTAGGCATTCCTAGGCTGGTAGCTGGCTTACCTGTGACTGCTGCATGACTCCATCAAGCTGAAGGTGAACACATGAGCTGTCACTTAGGAAGGGCAAAGGAAAAGGATCTCCATGGCTGTAGAATTTCATCTCCTGTAATCTCATGTTAAGATCAGCACAATGTCATAATAGTTCTGCTCTTTGATTACTCATTTTCCTTCCTTACTGTTAGAAGTAAGGTTTTGGATCAATATGGCTCTTTGATTTGGAGGTCACGATTGTTATAATGCTCAATTCTTTGCTTTTTTTTATCTCCTTACCTCTGTCTTTTATTTTTTCTCTCCTTATTCCTTCTGTCTACTTTTTGCAGACCAGTTCTACTATGTCTCTGATTTCTGAACCCTCTCTAGAACCAGTTCCCAGTTCAGCCAGTGCAGACTCCAGCAGCACTCCTCACAGTTTAACAGTACTATCCCATTCCAAACACCCTTCTGCAAGTCACAGTGGGGACTCAGAAGTGCCAACATCTCCCCCTTTGGCAGTCCCCTGCCCTGAGGAAGGCAGTAGCACTGTAGTTCTACCTGCTTCAGGGCATCCTGCCACTCCTCCTCCACATATGACCTGTTTGCCACAAACAGCCCCTGTGCCCCCACCACGGATCTCCTCTGGTTATGCTACTTGTGGAGAGCAGATGACCTCTGCAAGGCTGAGCAGGAAGCCTGACTCTTCTAGAAATGCTTCCCAGGTTGTGCCAGCTTCCAGTTTGGAGCTTCTGTGTAGATCTGCTAATGTGGAGGCACAAGGCCTGGAGCACACTTTGGGAAAAGAGCCTGGGAAGAAGGAGCAGAGAACTGACCCCAGAATCTCAAGTGTTCTGATTTCAAATGCTTTAAATGGTCAGGGAAAGGGGCAGATACCTAAAGAGCTGGATCAGCAGGGAGCATTCAGGGGCAATTCAGCCCTTCCTTCCCAGGGCAAGAGTGCAGAAACAGCTTTAGATGAGCTGTGGGCCCTGGAGCTGTCTGCCCATGTGCCAGAGGTACAGGCAAAGAATGACAGCACTTTGAATCCTGTGTATGAACCTTCTGTTGTTGCCCTGGATCGGTGGGATGTGTTCCCAGACACTAAAAAACAGTTGGGCTTTGCAGTGGAGAAAGGACAGGAGCTAAAGGCTGAAGTACTGCATGAAACCAAGGTAGATGGCTGTCCTGATCAGGTCAAGCAGAGGCAGAGCAGAGACAGAACTCCTAAGAAGGCAGGTACTGCTAATACGAACAAAGCCAGAGAAGACCAGGAAAATGAGCAGTTCAGAAGCTCTGCAGTCACTCCGGAATCTCCTGAACACATTTGGAAAGCTGAACTGGATCTGCCATGCGCCTCCAAACCACCCATTGAGAGGATTTCTGCATCAGGCCAGGCAGGCACTGAATGAATGTAGGAGTAGAACGAGTCCTAGCTAGGACTGTTGTGACAGCACACTAACATTCTGTGTGTGATGTGAGCGTGCCCGGACTCACCCACACTAACAGCATGCAGCTCTGAGAGTGTTACTGACAGCTGCATGTCCCAGAGGCTTGAAATCCTCTGCTTTATCTTGTGGTCTCTTCTGCATGTCGGTCAGCAGCACAGAACACGGCAATTTGCAGGGACTTCCCTGTGAAATGGACTTTTATTCCCCAGCTGGGGTAAGGCTCAGGCCACAGAGGCCTCTGATAAGGTAAAAGGGCTGTTTCATGCCACTGGAGGATGTTCCTGACTTGGGATGGTAGCTCATCCACCTTTTTAGGTCTCATTCCTGGAGCTGTGTTCTTTCCAGCACTGGAAGTACACTTTGTGCACCAGACAGCTCTGACCAAGAGTCTTATGCCTGTAAAGGGCAAACACAGCGAGGCTGCTCGGTGGCCTTGTGACGCTGAGGTTTCTTTAATGCTCAGTGGCGTGGTCATGCTGCACCTCCTATCTTGGCTTCCTGCTGGTTAATCTTTCCCTTCCTTTTCTAGATAGTTATTTTTGGCTGCCGTGATTATCCTTACAGGGTTTTTCCTTGCACTGACTCACTGTTCTGGGCTGTGCCAAGAGGAATTTTGGCACTATGGAATAAATGTCATCACTCTCCTGCTCACAATTGTCACTAATAGCTTGAGTTTATGTTGTTGCATCTTGGGGCTTGCTCTGACATTGCTCTTCTCTGCTGATATTATTACCTTTGTCATTTAGATTAAATCTTTAATCAAGAGGACAAAAGAGACTGCAAATGTGCATCCAATGTATCGAGACCCCTCTCCAAGGCGTAAACTAGGCCCTGCCATGTTACACAAGACTGAGTCCCAGGACCGCTTGATTGAAGAGCTGCAGGACAGACTGGGCGTCACTAAGCAGGAGCAGGAAGAGCGGGAAGGCCAGGATGACTGGCTGACAGAGGGGGTCACTGCCAGAGCCCAGGGGGAAGAGCAGCATGGTGGACAGCAAGTAGAGAAGGTAGAAAGCAGGGGCATGCTCTGGGAAATACCAGCACGTCCCTCTGTCCAGATAGCCTTGTATGAAGGTGCAGGTGAAGTTTCTGTGTGTCCTAAGCAACATGACATGAAGAACTCTTTCTACTCGCCCTTCTCTGACCTGAAAAGGGAAGCGGCTTGCAGGGCCTAGTTTTTGATGTTTAAGAATTGGAGTAGGACCTGAGGGTGCTGATACTATTTGGGCAGTCTGCTACCATCACATGTCAAATGTCATGTGGGGATTAAAACCACGTGGTTTTAAAACCACTCTGGGAAGCCTGTCACAGAGGTGTGCTTTGTTGTCCCAGTACTGTACCTGTGCAGGAAGTTCTAGGTGTAAGATGGTGCTCTTCCTGGAGCTAAAAGGAAGCATGTTTTCTAGTTCCCTTCTCTTTCTTGCTGCTTTTTTTCCTTTAGATAAACATGCTGGTAACAACCAGCCTTCCTGTTGCAGGAAGTGCCTGTGGGTGCCTCTCTTTGGGTTTATTCACCTTTCTTCTTCCTCTGTGTCTTTTTAGGTGGTTTTTCCTCCAGAATTCCCATTCCCTCCAAGGAGGACAGTCTCTGTTCCTGCCTCCCCCCAACTCCAGCCTTCCAAAGAAGCTGCAAAGACAGTCCCTGCTAATGCTGCTCCGTCCACCCCACCTCCTAGTCCAGTCTCCTCCTCTTCCTTTAGCTTGGCTCCCCAGCCTCTCTTCCAGTGGGAAACTTCTGATGCTGATTATCATGAGCTTTCTGTTGTGGGCACCTCTCCTTCTGAAGATCCTAGGCATTCCTGCTCTCCCCAGGCCTGGACCCCTAGCACCAAGACAGTCGTTTCTGTTGGCTGTCAGACTGAAGATGATGCTTTCTTCCCGCAGATGCAGGCAGGCTTCTCTCTTCTGGTTTATTTTGTTAGCAGTGTTTCCCAGTTCAGTTGCTGCTCCCAAGTTGATAGCTCAGTAGATACAACATTCAGGAAAAAAAATGGTACTGAACTGCTAGGTAGGAGAGAGGACTCATTGGCAGTATCTAGTTCCATCTGTGCCTGTCTAGCACTGCAAAGTACATGTCTGTGTTATAACCTGCTGGGCATGTGTGCTTCCTGTCTGTCCTGAAGATAACTTTGTGCAGCAGGGACTCTGTTTTCCTCTGAGATGAAGAAGGGAGTTCCAAAAGACAGGCTGCAGTTCTCCCTGCCATGATCTCTCTTGGAGATGGCAAAACCTCCATACTGGAAGGAGCAAATCATCAGCTCTTCCTGTGTTTGCCTGTTCAGACGGGTGTCCCCAGCACAAGCGGATTTTGGGGAGGTGATGATGTGATCAAGAGCTGTGTTCTGCATCTCCTCAGGGAAGGGCTGTGTCTCCAGGGTGGTGGGAAGTCTTAGTGTAGATGAGCAGTGCAGTGGTGTGCAGTGTTATGTGTACAGGCAGCTCTCAAGCAGTGAACACCTCTGCATCTTGACCTGTTGTACTTTCCAGGTGACCTCTGCTCCTCCCCTCGTCCACAGTACCAATCTGCTGGCTGCTCATGCACCCCTGGGTCCACCCACCCCTGAGAAGGCAGGACCTCCTTTCTATTTCCTTAGCATGGTGTGCTCTTCTGGTCCATGAGTGTGCTGCCGATGCTGCTGGGATCTGCTCCTGGAGCTCCCAGGGCCGTTAATGTTGATGGTGTCCTGTAGTGCATGGTTTGCTGCTCATAGAGCCCCTGTCTGAACTTGAGTGATGGCAGATCTCATGGGTGAAGGGTAGGAATTTGAAGGGCCTTTGCATGGTGAATTTACGTGGATGCTGTGCTGAGTGTCCCCTCTAAACAGCAGACACTGTGTGCAGGAGGTGGAAACAAAGCTCTTAGGTAGGGACTAATCTATGAGCTGTTGAGAAGGTTGGATCACCAGGCCAGGTGGCAATTACAGTGTGCATGGGTGGTTGTACCTGCACTGAGGTTAGCTGTGGCTTGCAGGAGTTTGTGGTTCCTACAGGCAAGGATGAAGTGCTTTGGTGCTGCATGTTGAACTCATCTTGTCTCTTTTTTCTCCATTTGTATGTGGTGTGGGCACCTGCCCTCCGTGGTGGCCATAACGCCCTGGTTAGAGTGAGAAGGGGATATGATTCAGCCGTCTTCCTCCTGCTGTGCTGTGCAGGAAGCCCTGGCTTTGTCCTGGGGCTCTGACCTGGCTCTGCATGCAAAGGCCTGTTGTCTCTGTAAGAAGTCCCCTTGCAGTGGTGTGCTCTGGAGACATTCACTGTAACTATTTGGTAGCAAATGACCACAGTGTGGTTGAGGGTTTGGTTTAGCTTCAGGATGTTGGAGTGTGATGAGGGCTGCAAGTTACGGAATAGCTGGGAGGAGATAGGAAGGGAAAAGCCGTGTGTTAGGCTCCATTGGGAGTTGTGCTGCATGCAAGGCAAGGCCGATGTGGAGTGTGTGTACGTGTGTGTGTGTGTACACCAGCTAAAATTATGTATGGCATGAGGATTTTTATCCAAACAAGTAGAAACCAGAGTTTGTCATTGAGTAAACTGACTACAAGTACAACCAGCAGCAGGATGGAGAATAGAGCTCCTCCTGTGGCTGGAAGGGCAGGTTCTGCCAAGGCTCTGGGGCACTTCAGCATGTCCCTGCTGCCCTGGCTGCGCTGGCAGGAGGCTGGTGAGTTGTTCACAAATGTAGACTTTATGTGTTTTAATGTGTCCTCTTAGTAAGAGAAAACGTGTGCTCCAGACCACCACCTCGGGGAGGGACTTCTTTGGGTCTCTCTAAACCTGACAGTAGCTATTGCAGTGCAAAGTCAGCTGAAATAATCTGTGTTTCATTACTGCAGTTTGTCTGCAAAGGGGCTGTTCTCCAGAGAGAACATATACTTTGATTATAAGCTACAAATCGAAGTAAAATGTTTCTCCCCCTGCTCTGGGAAGCCTTTCCAAGCCGTGTGTACTGTGGTGTGGTGTGAGTTTCAGAAACAGCCTCTGAGACAAGTACCTTAATCCCCTTCCCCCCATTCCCATGCAGTGCCAGCGGTCCGCAACAGACGTGGCAGTCCTTCCATTGCAGTCCTGTCTGCTGGGCTTTGCTGCGGATGCACTGCCCTCTCTGTAGGTAAACAGCAGGCAACTTGAAGGGAGTTATTCCCTTCCTGCTTCCACTTGCTTAGCTCAGGCATGGGATGAGAGCCACCTGATGGGGGCCAAGGAGACTTGGCAAAAAGGTCTGCAGAGGTGGTGCAAAGGGAGGGAGAGGAAGAGAGAAGATTACTCTAGCTGAAAGGGAGGTGAGGAAGAGGGATCTCCATCAAAGAGGAGAGAGTGACAACTGAGAGTGAGCAACAACATAGGAACAGATAGAGGGTGAGGGGAAGGGGCCCTCTGGATGGTGTCTGCTTTGTCAGCTGGCCAGGAGCTGGTGAGGTAAAGGGAGGTTTTTGGCAGAGGCTTAAAGAGCACTGTACTGACTGCCTGGATGTGCTGGTGACTTCTGCTGTATGTGCAGTGAAGGAAAATCAAATCCTCGGTTTACAGCTCTGCTGTTACACTTCCTAGGGTCTCTGCATATGTCTCTGCATGGGCAGAATACAGATGAGTACTTGATCCTGGCTCTCACTGGCTTCTGCAGAGAGTGTAGCTGTCTCCTAGCAATCTCCTGCTCCTCTCTGCAGAGGAGCCAGCCATGGGCAGCAACAGCAGGCATTTCTTTTGTAAGCACAGCAGCACTCACCTTATGGTCTTTGTTTTCCCTTCCCTGCAGTTCATGGCACAGGGGAAAGCCGGGAGCAGCTCCCCACCATCCACAGCCTCCAAGCCTGGCAGTCAGCTGGACACCATGCTGGGAAGCCTCCAGTCTGATCTGAACAAACTGGGTGTAGCTACAGTTGCCAAAGGTGTCTGTGGAGCCTGCAAGAAGCCTATTGCTGGGCAGGTGAGTTGAAGGTGCTGTCTCATTGCTGGATCTTGGGCTGCAGCTGGGAGTAACGGGGAGGGCTGTTTCGTGAGGCTGAAGAGACTGGAGATGCTGGAGAAACTGAAGTACTCTATTTATCCACTGGCTAGGTACGCTGTAAGCTCCTCCAGTGACCTCTACCCTGCCCTTGAGGGACTGCCCTCTCCTGAGATGATAGGTAATTCAGTTTTCATGCTACCCCAGTCCAGGGCTCACTTGAGTAGTAGAACTTGTCATTCTTGCTGACCTCCAGCTGGTATCTTGTCGTGTGGTCTAAGGGAGAGTGAGATGGAGTTGTCCTTCATAGTTTGTCTTCCCAACAGGTCGTTACAGCCATGGGGAAAACCTGGCACCCTGAGCACTTCGTCTGCACCCACTGCCAGGAGGAGATTGGGTCACGAAACTTCTTTGAGCGGGATGGTCAGCCCTACTGTGAGAAGGACTATCACAACCTCTTCTCCCCTCGCTGCTACTACTGCAATGGGCCGATCCTTGATGTGAGTTCCTTTAGGAGATTAAGGGTGCTGGCAAGGTGCTGCAGGCCTAGGTGCTAAAAATTCCGCTCCACCAATGTGTTCTGGGTGGAAGATTTTGTTTGAGGACTTTCTTTTTCCCTTTACCCTGGCTCTGAAAGGGAAACAACTTGTCTCAGTCCAGTTCTTACACCAGTGAGAGGAGTTAATCCCTCTTACCTTCACTGAAGTTCCTTCAGAACCCCACATCATTCTGGTAATGAGTCCTCAGCTTTTGTCTGTTGTAGCCTGTAGTAACAGACACCAGTGCTATGGGAACTGGACGGGGCCCTGTATAAGGGAGGAAGCAGAGCCTAAGATCCTTTTAGGGTAAAAAAAAGTGTGCAGTGGGGAAAGCCTGAATGAGACAGGCAGGGGAGAACTGACTCAGCTCTCTAAAGGACAGTCTGTTTTAGTGCATGCTCTTGTCAGCACCACCATTCTTCCCCTCACCAAACCCCTCCTTACTCACCTCCAAGCTGAAGCCATCATTTACACAACTTGCACTTTGTGTCTTCTTCTGAACAGAAAGTGGTGACGGCTTTGGACAGGACATGGCACCCTGAACACTTTTTCTGTGCCCAGTGTGGAGCTTTCTTTGGACCTGAAGGTATTGCTGGTTTATGTAAGGGGAAAACAATGTCCTCCCTGA
Source organism: Coracopsis vasa (assembly GCA_026283785.1). Classification (NCBI taxonomy): domain Eukaryota; kingdom Metazoa; phylum Chordata; class Aves; order Psittaciformes; family Psittacidae; genus Coracopsis; species Coracopsis vasa. Next base: position 26,964 of record JANHGB010055199.1, read on the forward strand.
ACTCAGACAAGTGTGTAAAGCAGAGCTGCTATTAGGGGACAGCCTGAGAGATGACAGGGGAACTACTGAGGACAGAAGTCCCAAGGGCTATAGCTGTTTATGGGGAAAAGATGCTACCAGTAATCTTCTCTCCCTGGGGAGGAAGAGTATGCATGTGCCTGTGTATACGTGGGACAGGAAGGGCAGCAGAATGAGGAACTTGCTGTGTGTGTTAGCAGGGGAAGGATGATCCTACCCACACTGGCTACCTCTCAGAGCTTGGCTGGCCATAGGTAAAGGTGAGGAACTGATGCATTTTGCCTCTCTTCTTCTTTGGCAGGATTTCATGAGAAGGATGGCAAGGCCTATTGCCGCAAGGACTACTTTGATATGTTTGCTCCCAAGTGTGGAGGCTGTGCCCGGGCTATCCTGGAAAACTACATCTCTGCCTTGAATACCCTGTGGCACCCCGAATGCTTTGTCTGTCGGGTAAGAAACCCAAGGTCTTTTGCTGCTGCTGTGTGACCCCTCTCATTTCCACCCTGCAGGCATCTGGTCCCTTACCAGGAAAAGGTGACTGGGGGGTAGTGAAGGGCAGCCAGCCCCACAAGATAAAAACATGTCAGCAACCAAACACCTTCTTGTTCCTCTGCCTGTTTATGTTAAACTTTCTTGCTGTTTTGCTCTTTCTGTTCCCAGCTGGAATTATGGGCTTCTGCAGCAGCTCACAGATAAACAGAGACATTTTCTGTGACCTTTAAATAATTATAAGCTAAGCTTCTCTCTAAGCACTTGCCTTAGCAATCAGATTCTGAGGATCTTCCTCCCATGCTCCATCTGACAATGTAAACTAATGAGACTGACCTTGCTCAGACAAACATGCAAGTCAGTGAAATAGTGGCAGGCTGCATACAACAGGCATAATAAACAGGAATACTGCAGATTAAATGGTTGGCACTCTTTCAGAGAGCTCTGCAAATATTAACTCTTACACGCCCCAAGAGATGAGCAAAATCAACCAGTGTTTCCTAGAGTGGGAAAGAAGGGCAGAGACCAGAACAAGCAGCCAGAACCACGAGCTGCTGATGCCTGGTGTGATGCTCAGAGCAGACCGTTACCACGCTGCTGGGACTGTCTGTGACGCCTGCAGTGGTGTGCAGAGAGTGGAGGCAGAAGATTGCAGTCCTGACTGTGGGGCTGGGGAGGGCTGTGCCTTTTTGTGCAGAGATTGAGACTTCTGTCAAGCAGTTTTGCTTTTCTTTCCCCCTGCTGCCACACTGCCTCTATTAGTGGGGCCAGCACCGATGTCTTCCAGCACATGAGATGTGATTCTCTCCCTGGCTTTGCTAAAGCAGAGCAGCCTTTTCAACTGTCCTGCTGACTGAGGGAGGAAGCTGTTTATAGAACTAATTGTCAGCATTAGAAAAGTCTGGGACTTGCTGCAGACAAACTACATTCATCCCGGTATTGTGAGTGTTCAGCTATCCATGGCTGTGCAGGCTGTTTGCTGGGCTCCAGTGTACACACTGGGGCCTGGCTCTGTGTGATGCTCTGTCCCCTCCCTGGGGAAGAGGATGGTGTTCAGGCTCAACAAAACCAGGATTCTGGAAACGTGGCTTCTGCTCTTGGCCTTGCTGCTGGTACGTTTGGTAAATCTGGCAGCATCCTCAACTGTCATCCACTCTCTGCTGCCTCAGTTTCCCACTGGTACAAGGAGGGGAGTCTCCCCAGCCCTGTGGGGATGGTGGGTGCTTCTGTTGCAGGTTCTGAAGTGTAACATCCTCAGCTGCCTGGCTCTGGGTGAGGAGCTCTAGGCACTAATAAGATGCTTTCAGTAGAATTTCTCCAGAGAATCCTAACTTCGAAGTCCATTGTGTCTCCAGATGTTTCTTAAGGTTGTCCTAGATCCCGTTCCCTATTTACCCAGACCAAGAACTTGCCGCTATTCCCATCTGATCATGCATTAGGTTTCTGTGGAAATCAGGTTGTCAAGGGAGAAGCTTATATCAATAAGAAGACAAGATTTAGTAGAGATCTAGGAACTCAGGAGTACTCTGACTTCTCCCAGTTTATGTATAGTCAGGTTACCTGTGCAGATGGGGGGGAAAGAGGGGAGATCTGTAGCTCATAAATTTGTATTTACTTAGGTGAATAAGTAGCCTAATTGTTGGAGATAAGGAACTGTATGCTCACATCAGAGCAACAAGGCTTATTTTATGACAGGAGCATAAGCGTGACTTCATGTACTTACAGAGTCATAGAACGGTTAGGGTTGGAAGGGACCTTAAAGATATACCAGGTTGCTCAAAGCCCCGTCCAGCCTAGCCTTGAACACTTGCAGGGATGGGGCAGCCACTGCTTCTCTGGGCAACCTGTGCCACTGTCTCATCACCCTCATAGTGAAGAATTTCTTCCTAATGTCTAATTTAAATCTCCCCTCTTATCTTAGGTATGTAGACAGTTTGACCCAGAGACATCACCTGTGGTGGGTTTTTGCCATGGAAATATGTGTTTAATAACATTTCCTGAACAGTAAAACCAGGAAGGTACAAATTTATTAGATGATACGTTTCAAGAAGTTAACTCAACATTGACATTATTTTTAAGTTATAGAAGCTCAGAAAAATGCCTGACACTACAGAACCTCTTTGGCACCCAAGAGCTTCAGAAGAAGATGGATGTTTTTCCCAACTTAAAAAAAAATGCTTATGGGCTGGAACGTTTCTACTAGAACACATTCTTAAGGCTACCTTTGAAAACTGTAAAAGTAGGAGGTTACTGTCAATGGAAGTAGTGACAGTTCTTTAAGTACAGGAATAGTGTGGATGCTGACAGAGGTTTATAGTGTCTGGAGATGAGTTTTTCTTTGTTTGTATTAGGCATAAAAGTAATAATTTGAAGATACAGGAGAAATTCTGCTCTTAATGGTGGGAATAAGTAATGCTGAAGAAATGGTCTGAATTTATTTTATGTAATACTTTTTTTTAATAACAATGTGTATTAAAGACATCTGCTGAAAGTCTGTAACGCTGATTTAATAGGGAGAAAAAATAACAAAGTTCTTTTGCAGTCCTGTCTTCAGTTTAATATTATGGACTGTTAAAAGAGGGTTTATGCGTGCAACATTATTAACTGAAATTCTGCTCAAATTGAAATCAGGCCCACAAAACTTGCTTTGCTTCAGTACACGCTAGGATTTTAAAGCAAGTATTTAAAACTATGCAAGAAAATTGATATATTTTTACTTTCTCTGGGATTTTAAAAGGCAATCAGGCCAGGCAGAGAAATATTTTTAAACACTTATACTCTTGCTTACAGTATGTGACCTCTAGAGCAATGTTTAAGTGCAACCAAAAATGACCAACTTCCTATACTAAGTCATTACTATAACTAGAGAAAGAAAATCTCCCTCCAAAGTGACAGAATTACAATTTGTAATAAAACACCCAATATTTTATACTGGCTTTGTCAGGGCTGAAAGATACGTGTTTAGTTAGGAGAGAGATTGGGGGCAGAGGGAGGTGGGAACAGGATCCCAGAGATCATGGTCTGGAAGAAAGCTTCCTTACGGTAATTAAATGCTCAGTTTAAGTTAAGTTAATCATATTGTTACCTAACTATGGTTGACGTTGTTGCAGGGTTTTTTTTCAAAACTTAAATTGTAAAGATTAAAGTAATAAAACACATTGTATTTTTATCACTCGAATTTGGAGAGGCCTTATGTTTTCCATGCCTGTAGCCTTGATGATTCTTTTGGCAGCTCTGCTGGTGATAAAAGGAATAACTCACCACTGTCAGGGAATTTGGCTGTTTCATCACTGACATGAGAGGCCAGCATAACTCCATGGTGATTGCTGTCTAAATGACTTATGTAGTTCCTTCATAGACTTTTTGATTGAAGAGTGATAACTCAGGCAATGAGTTATTTGGCATCAGCCTCTGAGACAATCTGTTTTCTTTTTATAAATCCTACAGCACCTTTCAGCCATCCATGTTTAAATAAGACTATGGTAGATTGGGTTCTGATGTGCCTGGTGGATTTAGGCAAAGGATGGTTAAATTAGATTTTGCTTTCATTCATTCTTTTGCTTTGGTTAATTTTTGTTGTTAAATGATAGTTCTTGAAGTAGTATTGAGAAAACGAGAGGCGGGCTAGAAGACTGTCTTGATGTTACAACCTAGGAGTATGACAGGGCATTTCACTCCTAGTAGTAGTGGCACTGGCTCTTCCCAAAAGCAGAGCACATTGTCAAAGAACCCAGAGACGAAAAGGCACACTGACACCAGCCTAACTCTACAGTCTTGGATACAGAAGACATATCCAAGAGGACGGAAAAGAATAATTAAAAAATTCCTAGAACTGAAAAATTTTCTACAACAAATCACAGTTCAGAATGTCTTTGAGATTTAAATATTGACTATCATTGTGCAAGATAGAAAGTCGTTGTACATTCAAGTTAGTCTACAACAGGTTGAATTACGGCTGTGAATCTGATAGGATTTCACGCAAGGTTTTGGGTGGAAACAGAAGCCATTTCCTAGCTGAGTAACAAAGATGGTTAGATTTGCTACAGATTTATTTGCAGGGTTCCCCACCTAAGGTGATAACTGTGGAGCGCTAAATATAATCTGAAGAGCTGCAGTGATGATAGTGCTTTGGACATCCCCTCTGTTAATGTCTGCTGTACACATGGTGTTACTGTTTTTACTAAAGTAAACCAGCTAAATCTTACAGAAAGAGTTGCAGCTAGTAGTTATGTTAAACCAAACAACCTCTTGTGTTTCTCTATCTTTTTGTTCACCTTGGCTCTTTTTTTTAGACCAAGCAGTGAGTGAAAGGTGTAGGTGAGTTTTACAGTATTTGTAATACAGTAATGCACAGGGCTCCAGTCACAATCCATATATGCACTTTTGAGGCTGATGCTGTGTAAGCACATATAAGGACACCATTCATTCTTGAAAATATATAGTATTAAACCATCTGCATTAGGCATGTGTCTTGATTTGGGTCACAGGAGAAAAGATACTATCTTTTTTCAGTTCCATTTAAACTTTGAGATGACAGTGCATCTCTATATGGTTACTTTCAAAGATTTTTAACTATGCAAAGTTTAGTTTTTGTCAAAGAGAAAAAGAAATTATACATAAAGAGAATAAGTTTATGACAGAGCAGTTGCATGTACATCCTGACTCAAAAGATTATTCACTGTCCTTACTGAAGTAATTCAGTGATTGTCACCTGGATTCATTTCATACGGGAGGCTCGGTTTGGATCTAAGAGTTAGTCACCCAAAGCAAGTGAGAAGAAGATTATGACAGATGAGGGGTTGCCAGTCTTCACTTCTCTCATTTTCTCCTTCTCTTTCACTTTCATGTGTATTTATAGTTTTTCGTTTGTAGTTTGTTGTTGTTCAGGAAGTGCTCCTTCATGGAAAAGAGGAGCTTGCAGTCTTCCTTACTCTCTAGAAACAGACTGTTCACTTTTTGATTGAGCAGCACCCTGGAATTCATGGTGACAGGTGAAGCAGGGCTGCTGGCTGTCACAAAATGTCGGGCATGTTTGAGACACAAAGCTCCCTGCTGTGCTGAGAGCACCTCCTGTGGATAGGAAGACACTGTGCATTTGAGGAGTAGGCTTCAGGAACAGTCCATTGGTTTGCAGCCAGTCCATTCACAGTACTGTTTCAGGGACTGCTCCACTGATGCCAAGATGTCTGCTAGATTACAGTAGATCCTGCCTTCTATTCCATTTGTTATTCTGTCTATGTGAGGGTTGCACGAAGGTCCCGCCTTTCAGATTTGAATTTGCTCTCTGTGATTCTGACATTCAGATTTATTGATGTTTGATTTTTCAACCTGAAGAAACCTCGCTTTTATTTCCTAATTCATATTCACTCTTTCTCCACAGCAAAATCTGCCAATCATGGCAAATTACATGAATGATTCTGTCGAGGCTAAACCAAGATTGCTGAACTCATTTTCATGCATGGCTAAACAAAGAATTGAACCTCCTGCTCCAGAAGTGAAAGGTTAGTGATTTTAGTTAATTTTAAAACGATTGTATAGGGGTTGATACAGCTACTGTCAGTCTGCCCTAGTCCTGTTCTTTGTTGACTCTGCCCTTGCAAAGGCCCTGCTTTCTGTCAGTGATTAAGGGGAGACATTGCTTTCAGTGATGCTGATTCAGCAGAGCTAAGAATCAGTAAATTAGCAATGACTGTAAAGGAATTTTAAATATTGGTAGAGTACCAAACCTCTATTGTTGCTGTGTCTTGGAAATGAAATTCCAATCAAGTTACTGTACCAGGCAATGTGGAAGAGATGACAGGCCTCTTTCTGAGTCACAAGACAGAAAAATGGGGAAACTATGTAACCAGTTTTTGGCTTTTTGGTATCACTACTATAACATTAAATTGAGGAATCATGTACAAGTAAATAAGTCAATGATGTGCAGAGCTACACCAGGGACAAAACTGGTAAGATGGGTTTAAAGGGAATAACTTCCGAGTATCCCAGGTTGAGATGGTAAGTGACACAGAGCTTGACTTAGCATCAAAGCATTACTAAATAAAACTGCCTCCAGTGTGCGAGAGTGCTGAAAGGACTGATAAATATTACCCACTGGGCAGTGTACAACTCAGCTTTTCCTTCTGTATGGAAGTGAAGTCTGTGACCCAGCTTTAACTGGTAATTAACAGTGGCTGATAGTGGGCAATTCAGAGAAAAAGGCATCAAGCTTCTGGTGCCATACTAACTGAGGCAGCACGTGGTTCCTTTTCCAGAAAGGAAATGTAGATTCAAAAAACCCCACTGAACATGCAATGAAAAAGTTCTTGCTACCTTCCTGTGTTCTATCATCTGTAGGTCTTGACAAGACAAATTGGCTGGCTAGTGAAGCAAGTAGCTCTACCCTCCAGATTAAACTGTGGTCAATGTACTGATCTAGAACTTAAAGTACCAATGTGCAAGTTACTGAAATAAAATGGTGGAGAATATTGGGTGATCTGTACTAGACCAGTATAGACCAATATAAAAATTATTGTGCTGACAGGTTATCTCCTTGTAAGCGAGACGTGCAAAATTAAGACATTTATTCACTGGGTTCTGGATGAGTAACAGAGATTAATAGAAGACATGGGAGTCAGAAAGGTGATGTGGAAACTGACTGCATCTCACAGGACAAGAATTGCTCCCAAAAAAATTCTATACACATAGGTTTTGGTGCTACACCATGGAAAAGTTAAAAATGCTCTTATTTAGTTCGTGGTTTATGGGGTATTTTTTATAGATGTGTGTTTATGCAAAAGTGCTGCTTTAGTATTCTTGGTCTGTAGTGCTAGATTTCTCTAGAATGTGTACCACATGAATCAATCTCTAAGCTCAGAGCCCCAACAACATGGGTTGTGTGTCTGTATTGCCTCATTCAATTGAAAAGCCTTGAGCTGTGAAATACAAAACAAGCTTTAGAAACTAACAAGTTACCTTAAAATACCGATTGCATGAAAGTCATGCTGTGTTACATTGTTATAACACAAATATTTGTTATATGCAGACTGAAGAGGGTCTGAAAATAAGGATATAAACACCTTGTTTGGGCAAGTTCAACACGTAAAATCAACTCTAAGAGCATGATTTGAAAGCAATGCCCTCTAGTTTGCAAAGTTAGTTGTTCCTAGTAAAAAAATGAGATGTCAATATAGGCAGCAGAGTGAAATGAAGAATTATAGATACTGTCTTTTGTCACTTCACTATTCTGTGGCTCATAATTGCTCTGCAAGGAGGAATAATGATGCTTAGAAGGTTTGAGTGCTACATGCACTAAATGCTAATTATTATCAGCATATATTTCAGGCAAACTCAGAAATGAGATCAGATCTAAATGAACCCTTACGTCTGGTTATATCCAGGAAGAACTAGAAATCCTTTCGCAGTTGCTGCCCTAGGTTTAACAGCTACAGCTGCCCTATATTGCAATTTGCACAATTGTATATAATGAATACATACATATATATACATACACACATACATATGCATACATATCTATATATGCATTTATATCTTGCTGAACATTGAGACTGCTCTTTAAGAATGACATAACATTCTTGGATTCAATATGTTTGGGGAGCAATAGAGACCAAACTGGCCACCACTGTTGTGTTCACTTCAAAGTTTACCAAGAATAAACAAAGACTGGCACCCAAGCCAATTAAATCCATAAAGGGGGCAAGAAGAAAGACTACAGAAGGACACCAAACAGGAAGCACAAGGCCAATGCATGTGATTTCCTGGACATGCCTGAGAAAGTAAAAAGAAGCAGTCATGGCAAAAGAGCAGAGAAAGCCTGTTAGAAAGAAGAAAGTCCTTCCAAAAGCTAAAGACAGATGCAGGTTAAAACACCAAACAAACAGAAGTATCATAAAGACTGACATATATACTCTTAAAATCATTATTAGGCAGATCAAAGACGAGTCTGAGACCTGACTAGTTAAGAGAATCAAAAATAGTTCAATATGCTTCTTCCAGTGCATCAAGAGAGGAAAAAATATTGTCAGTGAGTCTGAATATGGTATAAAATGAACTCTTTGGGAGAACAAAGTCCCTGGAGAGTGCATCCTTGTTCGCTGTGGAAGATGTGCTGGGTTGACCCTGGGTAGATGCCAGTTGCCCACCAAACCCACACTAGAAGATAGCTTATAAGGGATAGAAAGAAGGTGAGAAAGGAGGCTCCTCCTGCAGGTATTGGCAAAGGGAAGTAATTTGGGTCAGGACTTGAAAATGGCCTATCTTTTCTGGTTTGGTTTTTTTTTTTCCATCTCTGTGGTGAGTTGGCCCTGCCTGGATGCCAGGTGCCCACCAAAGCCCCTCTGTCATTCCCTTTCTCAGCTGGGCAGGGGAGAGATAATACAATGAAAGGCTTGTGGGTTGAGATGAGGACATGGAGAGATCACTCAGCAATTATCATTACAGGCAAAAGAGACTCAACCTGAGGAAATTAGTTTAATTTATTGCCAATCAAATCAGAGTAAGGTAGTGAGAAATAAACCCCAAATCTTAAAAACACCTTTCACCCATCCCTCCCTTCTTTCCAGACTTAAATGCTCCTAAGTTCCCTACCTCGTCCCCACAGCAGCACAGGGGAACAGGGAATGGGGGTTGTGGTCAGTTCATCACACTTGTCTCTGATGCTCCCTCCTCCTCAGGAGAGGACTCCTCACACTCTTCCCCTGCTCCAGCATCAGGTCCTCCCCACGGGAGACAGTCCTCCACGAACTTCTCCAGTGTTAGTCTGTCCTACGGTCCTCCATGGACTGCAGGTGAGTACCTGCTCCACCATGGACATCCATGTGCTGCAGGCGCACAGCCTGCCTCACCACAGTCTGCACCACAGGCACAGGCTGCAGAGGAATCTCTGCTCTGGCGCCTGGATCACCTCCTCCCCCTTCTTCACTGACCTTGGTGTCTGCAGGGCTGTTTTGCTCACTTGTTTTCACCCCTCTCTCCAGTTGCAATTGCACAGTTTGGATATTTTCCTGCCTTCTTAACTCTGTTGTCCCAGAATCCCAACCACTGTCACTGATGGGCTCAGCCTTGGCCAGCAGTGAGTCCGTCTTGGAGCCAGCTGGCATTGGCTGTATCTGACACTAGGGAAGCTTCTAGCAGCTTCTCACAGAAGCCACCTCAGTAGCCCCCTGCTACCAAAAACTTGCCATACAAACCCATACAGAAGAAATCAGGTAAACTGTCCTTCCAGAGCCCTTTGGGGCTTTCAGGGAACTCAGCAGAGAATGTCTCTGAAATTGAAGTATCTGGAAGAAGTAATGGTACAAAAGGCAGATGAATGCAGATGAATCTCCAGGATCTGAAGGATTCACCCAGGAATTCTAAAAGAACTCAGGGATGAAATATCTACTAATAGCAGCATGTAACCTGTCTCTTCTGTATTCCTCAGTACATGAAAATCAGAAGGTGTCAAATGTGATGTCAGTCGTTAAGAAAGGCTTCAAGGGCATCCAGCAAACTAAAATTTTACATCTGTTCCAGGTGAATGAGTAGATATTGTAATAAGAGAGTGAAATAGCATCTACCTGAATAAATATTACCTAATCAGTGAGAGTTAACAAGCTCTCAGAGTTCTTTGAAGGGGTCAGTCATACATAGATGAAGATCATCTGACTGATACAGTCAACTTGGGTTTCCAAAAGACTTCTGACAGAACTTTTTGTCAAAGCGTGTTAGGAAAAACAAGCACATAAGAATGTCACTGGCATAAGGAGGAAGGAGCTGGAATGGATGAGAATATGATTTAAAAGAGGTGAACAGAGGATAGACCATTGTTGGATGGAAGTAAATGATCAGCTCTTGCACAGGAGGGAGATCACTAGTGAAATCCCATGTGGTGCCTGTCTTGGGGTCTGCACCATTCAATATGGTCTTAAATGACCTGGAGAAGGGAGGTGATTGGTGAGGGGACAAAGCTTTGCTGATGATTTGAGGTTATGCAAGGTAGTAAGGACAAGGGAGACTGCATACTTTCTGAAAGAATGACTATACAATAAAACAAGAGGTGCAATTTGGTGTAGATAATTGTGCAGTCATACATTTGAGGAAGAAAGGTATTCTGTGACTTCCAGCACAGCAGGCAAGAACTCCATCTGTTGAATAGCCAAGAATTTTCATTTGGAAAAAAAAATATGACATAGGGGGAACGGACAAAGAGGTCTGCAGAACTGAAAGGTCTGGAGAGAAGCAGAGTGGGATTGGCTTTTCACTATCTCTTCTAATACAGGCATGAGGGATATTGAAAGAATTTAGTGAGAGCTTCATTCAGAACAAACCAGAGGAACCAGTTCTTCATTCAAGCTATGTGGACCTCTGATGGTACTCCTCAAATAGATCAAGGGCTTTATAGAGATGCAAGGAGAGACTGGGGGAAAAAAACTTGGAAGAGATGCTGTAGAGTTTACTAACTAGATAAATCACCCAACCTAACTTGACGATATGTTTGGAGATGGGAGGCAGTATGTGCTTAACCTGTTCTTGTTTTTCCTGAGTGTCCACTCCCATGGTTACTGTGCGAGGTGGAGCTCTGTGCCAGATCTGGTCTGAACCAATGCACAAGTTCATAAGTAACCTTCTCATTGTACACATATGTCAGAATTAATTAAGTTATTAACAGCTTAAATACATTTATAACTTTCAAGCTCCCTAAATAATTGTAATGTTATGAAAAGTTAGGACCAGAAGGAACCTTAAGAAGTCACCTAATAATCCATTGCCCTGTTCCCTGGCAAAATCAATTATATTTGTGTCCTTACTAACAAATTTCTCTAACCTGTTCCTAGAGCTTTCAGCGATGAAGACTCAACAGCCTCCATAAGTAATCTATTTAAAGTCCACTATTCATACTATGAGAGGGATTTTTTTTTTTTTCACTGTCTAACTGGAATCTAATCAGCTGTTGTTTGCTGTAAACCATTAGTTAACAGCAAGCCTGAGCTATGATGGAGGCGTCCTAGACTTCTGATGAATGTTGTCTAGTAACTTAAATGACTCTGGAAATCGCCTGCATGCAGGCTTGTTTTTTAACATAGCTAGTAGCTACTGGGGTTTGTACTTTGGTAAATGTGACCAAGCAGGAACAGAGATCTTGTCTATATCTTTTTAGGTATTTTCATGTTATTTTCGTGTCTTATCTCTTTAGCATTTTCTGGCTTCAGGTAAACATTCCCTGAGCAGTACTTTCTAAACCCAGCATGTTTGGACTTTGCTTAAGCAAAGGCTACTTGAAAGGTATGTCTACAGAAAAAGTGGGACAAGAAGATTTCTTTTAAAGTATTACTGAGGACCAGCATGCAATATTTTCTTTCTTTCCTTTAAGGTGTGATTTCTGGTTTTTCCTGGAGTTTACTGAACTGTCTGTGTTTAAGATGAAATGTTTGAGCTGCCTTAAGGGGTGCCACTCAATTTGTGTAAACTCTGCTTCTTGCACATGATCACTAATTGTGTTCCTCATTTTCCAGGTACCTACAGATTCAACTGAAGTTGAGTGGGCTGCTCTTATACAACACAGTGTACTCTAACTTCTTTAAGTCTTTTCAAAAATCAGCTCAAATCAGCTCATTTTAGCAACACCTTTTAAGCTTAATTTCTTTGTTTCAGTTTCCAGTCTCTAACATGAGTAAGAGTGCTGTCCCCTCACTTGCAATGAATCATGAAAATCGGATTATTGGTACATGTGAAACACTCAGAAGCAGTAGTGGTGGCTATTCTGAGGAAATGAATGTCTGTGAATGGGGATTGAATTAGTAAATAGACATGAGGTGATATGTAGAATGACAAGGGAAAAATGTATTAAATAGCTGCTCACTGGTGAGCACTGACAATTCTGTGTACAGAATGAAGCAAACATCCTGTGGAAAAATAGTGTGTAAGGGTGTATTTGAAGACTTCCATCATACTGTGGATTGTGCAAGGAAGCTGAGTAAAGATTGCACAGTGCTTTGATTTTGGTGGTTTTAAACTCTTCGACTGCAAGACTTCAACCTCAGTGACGTACTTTTAACAGAGGTTTGTAACTGTAGCCGATATACTTCTATATTTGTCTATTGTAAACTAGCACTTTCAATGAAACAACGGTGTGTGTCAGCACATTTATAGGCATGGGGAGGAAAATACCGTATTTCTCTACCTTGAAGTCTGAACTTATATGTATCTTACAAAAAATTACCGTTGTGGAAAATGATCCTTTATTTCTATTTCCCTGTAATTTAAGACATTATAAAAATGCTCTTGTTTGAATATTAAACTTGAGGAGTTATGCCCAGGGCTGCAGAACAACCATCAGTCTCCTGTGTGAAGGAGGATGAATGATAGTTTTCAATGGGTTCAGTCTTTCTTCTGCTGCAGAAAATTCAGCATTCACTCTGAAATTATTATAAGTGGCTGATATCAAAACACCAATTGTCTTGGAGAGGAAAAAAACATCCTCAAGCTGCTTCCTCATCACCAAAGGTTGGCATTTGCTTTTATTGATGAGGGATTTTTTGTTTGTTGACCTGTTAATTCAAGCTAAATGGAAGTGGGACAGTCTTTACTGAGAAGCAGTAAAGTTTAATTTAAGCTCTTTCATGTGTACTTCTAGCGTAAGCTGCAAGGAACCCCCAGAAGCATCTCCCTGGGATTTTTCCTGATTTCCTTCCTTTGTATTCTCTCCCCACCATTCCCCTGTCTCCTCCATTACAACCCGGTTGCTCTCTTGAGCTCAGTGTGACAGATGAGGGCTCAGAAGGAGCCTGTGCCCGAGTGACAATTTTCCTTTCCCCTCCTTCAAGCTTTCTGCTAGCTCTCTCCATGGGTATCTCCTACAGCTCTTAGCTCCAGAAACAGGTTTTTAAAATAGCAGAAAGACATCCTGTGATCTATGGGGATTAATTATCTGAATTCTGCTTCCTAAACCAGGATGTATTTCAGTAACGTTAATCCGGCAGGATAGTGCGTGGGTAACAATGCCAATTTATGCATTCACTCACTCCTTTTTTTTGTGTTCTGTAATCAGCACAGGAGAGAAGGAGTACACATTCTACATTCCTTCCCCATTTTAGTCCAGCCTTGGTTCAGCAGAGTACTTAGGTGTGTGTGTGTAGTTTGGTCCCTGTGCCAGTCCTACCTTGCTGAACTGCAGCTTTCAGTGCTGTTCACAACTGGGAAGATCTTGTACAAATCCTGACTTAGATCCCCTATGTTCTGCAACTTGAAATGTATAAGCTAGGAAGTGTGTAGTTTTAAGAGGGGACCTGGGGTTTTTTTGTATATACATGTAGTGATTATTTCTGCAATGCCTTAAAGCCCTGACTTTTCCATTTTAATTATCTTTCTGATTTTCTTTGTTGTTTCCCCTTCCTCCCTTTATCATTTTGTTCTTCTGTTCCTTTGCAGCCTTGTCAACATTTTCCTCAACTATTTAGAGCAACTTCTTTAGCTCCAGACTCAGCTCATCCCTTGAAGAATTCCTACAGCTCTGGATGTTCTGACAGCCATAGCTCATGGCCACCCAGCTGTCAAGAGAATTTTTGCCATGCTATAGATGGATTTCACAGATACATTCATTGAGGTTGTAGTTTTTTTTGTTTTCAGTCAAGCCTCAACTGCATGGCTTTGCTTTAACTACTCCAAGTTACATTATTACTGTATTCCTTTTTGACTACGGCTGTATTAGGCAGCATGTGCTTAAACAGCTTGTGGTAGTAACTGAGGTAGGTCTGATTTGCTCAGCACTGTATCTAAGAGAACCTTCAGCAACAATCTTCTGAAACCCTTTTGTTGTGTAACTCTTTTGCTGCATGAGAAAGCTGCTTCTTGAGACCCAAAAAGTGTCTGTTAGCTGGTTTTCAAAGTGATATTCAGCAAACACACTGCGTGGTTGACTCTAGGTTTGCCTTCCAGCAGATGCCTGTGTCACTATGTCATCCATCAATTTAGACAAACCATTTAATTATAGGAGGAGCTTTCAGAAAGGTTTCTACCCAGGTGGCTACTCTGAAGGTTAATCTGTTGCCCAAAATGGTTTGAAACTTGCTGTCAGGATTGTGGTTTCCAACCTGACTGGCAGCACCAGGACCTAGAGTGTGGTTTCTAATAGAGTGGGATTCATATATATCCTCATGGTGATACTTGGAATGTTGCCTACCTATGGGATAACCCCTAACTCTGCTGACAAAAGGAAAGTGGTTTCTGTGTATTGCTGTGCAAAGGCCTATTTTCTATATTATTTATGGAGCTCCTCCCACTAATACGACTCACTAGAGCATCTGTAAGGCTGTGCTTATTCTGAAACCACTATTGATTAATGCTGAGATGAAATATTTTTTTAGAAGCTGTCATTGGAACATGCTTAGGCTGCACTTGCTGTCAGCTTCACAGTCATGTTTCTGTGTCTTCCTCTAAATTCCTCTCCCAGCTGGGCTCTTTCATATCTTAGCATTAAAATAGATTCTTCCTAATTAGACAGATCTCTGTCATGATAATCATCTTGAGAACGTATGCTGTATTTTCATACTGCATATCTTTTCACAGAACAGGCCTTTACTTTGTAATTTTTCACAATCCTAACTCACTGAATAGATCCTTTACCAAGCAATCATCTCCTGCAAGTAGTAATTAGTGTCCTGTCAGCTGATAGTGGTAGGCATTGGTGTTCAACCGCTGGCATCAGCAAGTTCATCTCACATCACTTTGAATTCTGAAATATTTGATTCTTTGGACATTTCAGTTGTGAACAGAGTTTTACAAAGCTGATGTGCAGGGGGGATAAAGAGCAAATATACACATTTGTGCATGCAAAGTAAATTACTGTATAAGAGGTGAGTGTGCGTAAGTCCATGGTTATAAATATAAGTGCATACATCTATCATGAGTGAGTTTGTGCTTGTGGCTGACTACAGAACAGAGTTGCTTGGCCAAGGTTGTGAACAACATCTGTTTTAATGACAATAATCAGTAGAACAACACTGAGATCTCTCTATTTTTGCACTGCCCAATCTACAATCTGAGGGGTTTCCCCTCATTTTTACTTATTCAGATTCAGTGGCTTAGCACAAGTGTTGTCCTTCCCAGAAACTGAATTTTAATAGTTCCCTAAATAGCTCATTTTGGCATTAGTTTTCCAGAAGCTGGTAATTGTTTGAGTAAGTCTCCTTAAAATAAAACTGATTCCAGAATGAACTGTGAATCTTGTCTCCATGATGCTATTTCACAATTGCCATTTGATACTTGGCTTCAAAAGAAAACCCTCCTGTTGGATGAAAATTCTTAGTTGGCTCTTAAGATGACAGCTGTAAATAACACAGTATGACTGACTTCTTAATGAAATGCTGATTCTACTGATTGGGTTTTGATACAGGGGATAGGGCTTATCTTATAAAGGGTTCTGCTATAAAGTGATACAAGTATAACTACTGTTGCTGCTAAAATGAGTGGGGAAATAGATGGATACATATTTGCTCTGCTTTGTTTTAACCTCAGCCAATTAAAAAAAAAATAACCTTTTGATCAGAATAAACCATTTTTAGAATGCATCCAGACGTTTTATTAACAAAACTGGTGATTGATCTGTTTGCAAAACTTTTAACTGTAAGCAGCAGTTACTTCAGCACTTTGTTACTGAGATCGTCCCCCCTGGGCTGGGCAGCCTGGCAGAACCGAGCTATGTGGCTTGGAGATGAAAAATCCCTACATTTTTAATAGGCTGGAATAATTCTGTAACAATCCAGCATGCACTTAAATTTTAATACTGGGTTTGCTGCCAAAGTGATACACTGAAAGTTATGTTTGTGTGACTCCGTGTAGGTTGAAAAATGGCATTTATCCCAGTCGTAGGAAGACAACTTCTGTCAAGCACACCAGAGCGCGGTCTGCAAAACCCCAGTGCTTTTACCTGTGTTTCTGGCTCCGTGGGTATAAAAACATTTCTAGTGGGGGAACTCAAAAACTACTTTGAAGTTAGACCTAGTTCAGAGCTGTGCTCCTGTCTGGCCTGCTGACACTTTCCATTCCAACTAAAACTCAAACAATAAAAACCCCAACCACATGAGGAATCACCTCCCCCACACGCACCTTACCCACTCCCCCTTCAGTTCTTACATTCAATCTTTTCCTAGATATTCCTGTACAACCAAATAAATAACATTACTGTCTCGTGGAGTCAGACGGAGAGTTATGGAAAAGCTTACAGCACATCCCCTGGCTCCAAATTAACAGAGACCCCAAGACGATGCAGGATTCCCCTTGCTCTGAGGCTGCTTTCCCGTTGCTCTTTCCCCTTGCTCTGAGACTGCTTTTTAGCACAACGGTAGCTCTGCCCTGTTCATTTTGTGATGAAGTAGTAACGGGTGGTCACTAACAACCATAAGTAGTTGCACTTCAGTTCTCAAACTGATAGCAAAGTTTTAAGGGGAGGGGAGGAAACATGCTCCTTAGTCCCAGCACAGGGAAGGTACTAGCTACTAATTTTATTTGTCCACTATTATTTTCCATCCCAACATAGTCAAGAATAGTTGCAATAGGGATGAAATTAACCCCAAATTTCATATTGCTGAGCACTTAAAGAAGACAAAAGACAGCTCTTTACCACTGAGAGTAGCTTAGAAATAGTATCCTATGCTAATTTGCAGTGGCAGAAATGATGGTTTAAATCGGATCTCATGACTTATGTATGAGTTCCCAATTTTCTAGATTTCCAGCTGCATGTTATAGAACAAGGGTGTCTCTCAGAGATGATTCTGGGTCACAGAGGTATGCTTAATAGAAAAAGAAGAAAATAAAGAATTGGAAGTGCACATCTCATGGTGCTAGTTAGAAAATCCCCATCAATTAAAACTGTGCGAGCAGCAGCTTTGTTTGCCAAATGGTTCAGCACTCGCTTCCCGGGATGCTGTTCCTGATCCATGAATCACCCGCGCTCTGCACGGAGGCAGCCGCCGTCCGTCCGTCCGCTAGCTCGCTCTCTCGGAAAAACGTTCCTGCCCAACGTGTCGTGTTTCTGTCGCTGTCTAAAATAGAAAGTTCAGCCCGGTCTCCGGACGGCACCGGGCTCCCCGCTCCGCTCCCGCGCGTTATGCAACAGTTGACACGGCAGGGAGACACGGCACACGCTGGGCTCCGGGGGTCCTCCGCACCCCGCCGGTACCGGACGCGG
>JANHGB010055204.1:10879-33334 GCA_026283785.1 Coracopsis vasa
ACACCAAACACCCGCCAATCTCCTGAACATGTGTGTTATTAGATCTATGGCTTAAACCTTAGAGCATACTGAAGTTCTTCCAGCCAAACCGTTGTGAATGCTTCATGTACAAACCTCACTGCCTCTTCTGCAGTGTGTGTCTAACAGCTGCTAAATGGGACAGAGCATTGCTACCAGAACGGGCTTTTTTGCTCATCTCTGATGTCACAGAGGACCAGCCTCTGAAACTCCTGTGTCCTCTGAGCACTGCAAGACCAAAGGCAGCTATCATTTGACAGAGTTTGTGCTCTCCCTGAAGCATACACCCATTGTCATAGCTTCTGCAAGAATTAGGCATTTCTCCTCATGCCTTGAACTGGATTAAATATGAACTGGTCGCTGCATTGTGCTGCAGAGAAATGAAGTCAGTCCCAACACAAAGAAAAAGCTCCAGGACATTCGGCTACAGTGAATGTTCCCCCACCAGCACTTTACAAACTACTCTCCTACTAATTGTAGGAGGGTGCCCAGCACCTCACAGCATCAGCCAATGTCGAGGTTCTTCTGCACCCATCCATGCCAAGCAAAGCAGAGACGAAACCCATGCTTCTTACAAACAGGTTTATTTGCATTTTGACTGGAGCACAGATTCTAGATACAGATTTCTTCTGCACAACAGTACAAGAGCCAGTGCAAAATATGCTTTTTTCTTTATTCATGTACAAAAAGAACCAAAACCCAACAAATGAAATGACAAAGAGTGTGGCAGTATTTACTCACAACTGGTACGCCTCAACCTCCAACCAAACCACCTCCACTTGCCCTCGCCCATCATGCCAGCTTCGTGGTCAGCATCACCTGTCCCTAATGGCTGCATTGTCAGTGAAGAGATGTAACTCCCCTAGCCCTTTGAAAGATAAACATTCACCCCAAGCAAACTGGGGACAACAGCAGGCTACTTAAAAAAGTTGGACACACCAGCTGGTCATCAATGCATCCCCCCCCAGGGAACAGAAGAATTTGAGGAAATGGCAAAAAAACCAAACCAAACCAAAACAAATCAAAAGGTAAAAATCAGAAATGCACAAAAAATTAAGCACCAGGTTAACCCATTTGTTAAAGAGAGACAAGGATGTTAAGACACACCTCCAGTCTGCCTTCTTATATTCACCCACAGTAGTGATGATGAACGTCAAACACTCCCCACTTTGAGTACCCTGTGCTGTCAAACAGATTATAATCTCAAGAAAATATTTCTACTAGAAGCATAAAGTTAAACCACTTCATGACTGGAGGAGAAAGAGAAGCTACAGCCTGAACACATGCATTTCTTTGAAAACAGTCAAAACCAAAACCAGACACAGACAAAAAAACACCTGCCCCAGTCATCCACCAGATGATTGTTAGAATTACAGCCAATGCTCAAGCAATATAACATCGAGCTAGGAAAGTCATCATATGGTTGTTCTGCTTAGGGAATAGCTCTTACTAGTTTACAAAGCGTTGGGCAATCTATTTCTTTTACTCTAACTAATTTTCAGAAGCTGCAATACAGAACTGCAGTGTTAGTGCAGGAATACGCCTGTCTTCACCAAGGCCTGGGGTTTATGTTGCAGAAATTCATCAAATTTGCATCACTTCAAGTGTACCATGTCCAAATCACCTAAAGTCATTATTACGGACTTTTAGGTATGTACCCAAGGAATGGCTGGGTTTCAAAGCTTGATCAACCAGAGTCTTTTACATTGAACTGCAATTAAACAAAGCAGAGTACCAGTTAAAGCTGAAGACCACAAGTACTCAGCAGATATATGTGTTGATACAGTACAGTATGTGTGTGTATATATATATATACGCATAAATATGTATATGTTACATTATAAGGAGAGTCCCATTCAGGACTTCTCAACTGCAAAAATCCTTTTACCACCTCCAAGTCTTGAAACTTCAGCCCTTTAAATTTCACACCAAAACAATGAGAACTCCCATACTTTCCAGATTGAATTATTATTTCAGTTTTAGCCAATCTACCAAGCAGGGCCAGCTGAAAGAACAGCAGCTTTCATTTTAATAACATCAGTCCTGCCACCTCAGGCAGATTATTTGCCCCTTCCCTGCCCTGTAGTTGTGTATCATGGGCATTTCTATGAGTTCTCAGACCATCACCAGAGTCATACTAACTGACTTGTACCAATTTACTCAGTTGCCAGAGAAAATGCCACAGGTATGTTTGTTCAGCCTGGAGAAAAGAAGTCTCAGGAAAGACCTTATAGCAGTCTTCCAATACCTAAAGGGGGCCTACAAGAAAGCTGGAGAGGAGCTTTTTACAAGGACATGTAGTGACAGGACAAGGGGGAATGGCTTTAAGCTGACAGAGGGGAAAATTTAGATTAGGCATTACGAAAAAATTCTTCACTGTGAGGGTGGTGAGACACTGGAACAGGTTGCCCAGAAAAGCTGTGGATGCCCCATCCCTGGAAGCATTTAAGGACAGGCTGGATGCAGCCTTGAGCAACCTGGTCTAGTGGGAGGTGTCCCTGCCCACGGAAGGGGAGTTGGAACAAGATAAGCTTTTAGGTCCCTTCCAATCGAAACCACTCTGTGATTATGTGATTCTGTAATTTATGAAATAATGTCAACCAGCCAGTACAGATCTGATAAAACCCCAGGTTTATACTTTGCGGCACTGGCTGAAGTCATAATTGGTTTTAATCATGTTAATGGTTCTTCCTTTTAATCCCTAGCAAGCCCACTTCTATGCATAGCGGCTGTCATCATACAGACAACCTCAGAGCTGAACAGTTTGAGACACCATGTTATTCATTGTAATCCTAAACCCCAACTTTATACAGGTCTGTTGTATGAAATTCACACATGGAGCAGAAAAAAGTCTTAATTTAAATAACTTTGAGCAAGTGTTACTTTTAAAGAAAGAAATAGGAGCAACAAGAAGAAGAAGAAAAGCAAGAATAAATGTAACAGGCACTTAAGAGCAAAGTAAATGCAAAACCCTTTTGGCTATTTAGATGAGGGGGAGCTATTCATCTCCCTTACCTTTAGCTTATCTAGAATTTATACATCTAGCACAGACTAATAATTTGCGCTTCCTCCAGTCTCAAGGAGAGAAAAGCTGCCTTCTGGAGGCTGTCCCATCCACAAATAGGGCAAAATGAGTCTCTCCAGGGATGGCAGACCCTCTGTAACCATGGAGAAAGTCTAAGATTACCTGCACTTACACAGGTGAGACAAGTCTCTCTCTCACCCCTCACATAAGCCACTAAAATAAAATCTGAAGGCTTTGCTTGGATCCTGCATGGACAAACTCACCAACTTCAAGAGGGCAAGGGTTTGCTTTTATGTTTTTGGGAGCCAGAGCGGAAGGCTCATTGGCAGTCTAATTTTACACCAATGTTGCTCTGACCACTTGCTCTAGCTGCTCAGTCATGATGGTTCATGGCCAATTTGCCCATTGGTTACACAGCAACATGCAACAAGGGCAAAGGGTGAAACATGTTTCCCTAACCCCTAGATATGAATCTCAGTCTACACCTTCCTCAGTGGGGGAACCAGAGGGGAAGGTGATGATCTCCTCTCTCTGGTGACCAGTGATAGGACATGAGGGAATGGAAAGAAGCTGCATCAGGGCAAGTTCAGACTGGACAGTAGGAAGAGGTTCTTCACCAAGATGCTGGTTGGTCACTGGAACAGGCTCCCCAGGGAAGTCGTCAGCCTATCAAAATTCAAGAAGCATCTGTACAACACTCTTAACCATATTGTCTAGTTTTAGGTAGTCCTGCAAGGAGCAGGGAATTGGATGCAACGATCCTTATGGGTCCCTTGTGACTGAAGATGTTCCATGATTCTAAGTTGAAATAAATCAACATTCTCCTAGACACCAAACTAGCTATGCTGTGTCTTCATGGACGTGTATCTTACTTGACCACAATCATCTAAATTTCTGCTGGGACTACAGACATTCAAAAAGGACTAGAGCTACTCTGTCAAGTAAGCACAGGTCTTACATACACATTAAAGTTATACAGCTTTACAAATGAGCTAATATAGATAAAACAGTAGAGCCCACACAGGACAATATTTACAATCTATGGGATCGTTTACTCTGTTACACCTTCTTACAGCATAGAGAGAACAAGATATATTGTCAAATTCACCCTCATATCAGTACAAAATTATTTTATCTTAAAAAATCTAAATATAAAAAGGCCATATTGGAGAGTTATTTTGGTCAAAATTAATCAAGCAAGTGCCACTGTAACACTATGAGGACTTACAATTCCTTCCAGGCAAGATTTTTTTAAATAATCAAGAACAAATTATATTTTTTTTTAATAGCAAATATTTCTCAGTCCCTCCCTCTGGGAGCACGACTACCTCTATTCCTTCTTCACATTGCTATGTGTCGGTATTGCTGCATTTCCTAAATTACAGGGCTAGCACATATAAGTGCATACAGTAGAGGCTACACTCCTGGCAACTCCAAGGTCTTTTTTAACCCTTTCTTATCAGGTCAGATTCACCTCCCTCAGTTGCTGCCAACAACAGCCATCCCATGTATTAGACCAGCATTACAAAATAGGATGAAAAAGCACAGCCAACATACATATTCCAAAGCATTTTCCACAGAATAAATCAAACAGCTCCTGGTATGCAGGGGCATGTGGGTCCCAACTACTCACAAAAACAGCTGGAATTTATTCCCTGTTTTGGAAGACACCTGGAACTCTGTGGCCACAACATGGATGCTTCAGTGCCCCAGCCCAGGAGCTCACCAGCTGCCCCCCTCCACACACATGGCAGTGAAGAGCAGGCTACAAAGCTACAGAGGTGACACACGGACCTAGAAAGGGTTGACATTGACATGCCATCACCTTCCTCTCAAAAAGATGGCATTTCCCATCCTCCACAAAGGCATTTCTTCCCTCAAAGCTCTCCCCAGCCTCACTGTCTGATCTCCTTTCTCTGTCAGGAGACCACTTACAACCTCCTCACCTGGTCCTCAACCAAGAAGCCCAACCTTCTTCACTTCAGGGGGAGGGAATTGTCATAGCCCAAAGCCTAGGCATCTTTTCTGGAGAAACACTACAATTCATAGAGCATCCAGGACAGCCAAGCAAGATTGTGCCTAAGTAGGCCCTGTTATTCAATTAGCTGAATTGGCTGAAGGTTTTCCCATTGTAACATGATTTTTCTATTCCAGTATTATTTTTGGTGTAAAAAAAATAACAAAAAAACATCAGTGGGGATGGGTGGGGGTTTTTTGCGCAAAACTCGGTGCTTTTAATGAAAAAAAGGCTGCTTTTCTCAATATTTTGCTGTTTATTTCTGTTGGGAAAGCTTGAAACACATCATTTTTGTCAGAAAAATATCTGTCCGTGTTTGTCCGAATTCCTCCAGTGTCAGCTGGGAGCTGTAATTCATGGGCTCCATGTCCCCCTCTTTCCCAGAAGGCTGGGCTCCTGGGCACCCCTCCAGCCTTCATGACGCATTCCCCCTTTGACTAACCCATGGTAAGAGCATCATGGGATCTGTAACCCAGCCAAAGATCTGGACCCCAAGGGAAACACAACGCACAAAGCAGTTGAATGGTAATTTCTGTGGTCTGCAACAGTAGCTCTAACTGATGCTGCTTTAAGGGCCAAATGGATTTAATTAAATGTTTCCATTTCAAAAGGCATTTTCCAGCTGACAATTTTTCTTTTTTTGAAAAACTTTGGTTCCAGGAAACTTCTTGGTATTTCAGCTTTCAGTCTCAATTCAGGATGAAATTAAATGTTCAAGTATCAAAAATTCAATGGTATATGGACATTCAGTTTGGGAAACAGCCTAATTAATTAGCTACCAAAAGTAAAATGACTCCATCTATGCAAGAAGGGTGTGATCCAGTTTGCCTTTGACATCAGTGGAAGCCATTTTTTCAGCTTAGTGGAGCTTGGATGGAATCCCAAACGTCCAAGGAAGGGTGGAGTTGACCATAGTTGCAGATATTAGAAATGGGAGTCAAGAGTGAAACAGCAGAAATACAAGAAGCAGCAACTAAAATAATCTGCTATCTGGACTCAGTCAAAACTCAGTTTTACTTACTTTAGTGAGTAACAGAAGGAAAAAATCATTAAGATTATAAAACCTAATTCCCAGTTACAGTAAAGATAGCAATTAATCAGCACTTTTTAGAGTAGAATAAATCCATAGTATGAATGTGCCGTGAACTCTATAACTTCCAACATTCAAAACATTTCCTCAAAAAACCTTCATATACTCCATTCAGGGAGACTATTCTAGAGCTAAAGATATAATATGGTACTGAACTACTTGCCACAGGTTGTCTGTCATCCCTTGAACCCTGCGGAATTGTTCTGCTGGATGGGTGTTACAGAAGCTCTGTCGGGGGGACCAAGGTCTCTGAACTTTGATCACATCTACAGGTGAAGAATAGCTAAGAGCGGGCTTCCAGGGTTGACATTCTGGGTGGACACCAAATCCATCCTCTGCATTGCTCAATCTGACTTTGGATGTAGCCTCAGACCTTCCATCTCAAAGAGTAAAAGAGAAGCCCCAGGCAGCCTGTGTCGATCAGCAACAGGGTGTGTGTTGAAAGCAAGAGAGCACTCAGAAGAGAAAATAAATCAATTCACCCAACCAGGAGGGGTCTAGAGAATTGGGTTTTGTTTATCTTTCATTTCCCTTTAGTACAAGGCAGATGTTTCTAAGTAATAAGCAGAAACCTCAACAATTTTTAAGACAGAAGAGGAAGGGAGGGAGGAAGAAACATGTACAAGTTCTGAGGATGTTCTCAGCTCCAGCTTATTAAAAGAAAAATTAAAAAACCCCCCACCAAACAAAACACTAAACCACACACCACCAGAAATGTATAGCTGTAATAGCAGGTTTTTCCATAAGCTGTTTGGTAATTCTTAGTTCACAGGAGCATTTTATCCAGAAGGGTCTTCATGTTTCCAGTCTAGGTTGTAGAAATCTCAGTGAGGCACTAAATTTTAGGCTGTTAAAGTCTTTCTGTGCAGCACGGTCATTTTAAAATGATGTGATAGCCATCATTGCTTTCAGCTGTAACAAAGAAATGCAAAGCATTTTTTCACTGCTTTCAGAAAACAGCACAGAACTCCAGATTTCTTCTTAGGTAGCTTGCAATAGTTTGTAACCTTGTTCTACAACCCACTCATGAAAATCAATATTGAACACCTAGGTCAAAACATTTACATTAAAAAATACAACATACTAACAGTCATCTTCTACCATTTTACTAGAGGGCTTTCTGCTCATTTATGTCAGTGTTATCAATGGATTTATGAAAGTTTTATAAGTGTAACTGAAGAAAACATAGATTAATCAGTCTATCATAGTGTAAATTGATGCAACATCTTTCCTTACACTAAATTAGATTACTTATCTTTTCAGGGTAACAGCACCAAGTTTGTAATAACATCTAGTGCAGTCGAAAGGAGAAATTATCTTTAGAGCCACGTGTAATAGCAACAGCAATACGTACCTTTTAATGTGCTGATAACAAAACAAGATTCATCTTGGAAGTTTTGCACCATCTGAAGGGCAGAAGCAAAAAGCCAACGTAAGAGCAATTACATTCAAGTTTCCATCAGTGCCAGTATAGACTTTAGAGGAGAGGTATCAAACAACATTTGGTGTCCAGTCCTAGAGAGTCCTGAGTAACCCTGCCCATAAGATTACTAAAGTAAGTGACTGATTAATTAAGATCCTTGCAACTGCTAATGTGCTTAAGAGAAGCACATATTAAAGTGCTTGCCTGGAACTGATCTAGCTTGTTCAGCATTTTACCACCCTCTTTGCAGCTCTTAATCCTTTAAGTTCTCATACCATTTCAGTTAGTCTATTTAGGACCATGCTCTTAATTGCCTTCAGTGAAGCTATAGTAGTTTAGGCTGGATGAAGACAGTCTGTCTCTTAAAATCTCCTAAAATACACATACAGCTGAACGATGAAGCTCAATTGAGCTTACATTAGCATCTGAAATACTACCCAGAGGTGGTCAGCCCTGAGAAATGGTCACCTTGTTGAATAAAGGCAAATTGCTACTAAAAAGCCATCTCAGCAGCATCCACCTGGATATTTTTACTAGACATTAGACAAAATGTGCTTGCAGGAACCATTTACCTGTTCGTATTTTGTTGAGGCACAGGAATCTTAATGAAACTGCTATGAGAGGCAAGGGAGATCATGGGAAGCAAGATAAGTATCAAAAGCGATTTGAGTTAGTCATGATAAAACTAGATTTTCAGAACACGTGCAGGTTCTAGTGAGGCCCCTAACTAAAGAGGTAAGTTAAAAGATTCAGCTAACTTCAGATCCAAACTGAAATGCTCATTGAAGCTTCATCTTTAGTCAATGTGCTCTCTCACCTTAGAGTAGTTGTGTGGAACAGAGGAGATAAATTACCATCAGGGGTGCCTCAGACAGTTGAAGCAGATGTTGGACACCTAACTTTGGAAGGGAGGTGACCAGAACCTCTCTGATCAGCTCAGAAAATCCAGCTTTAAGCAAAAGCCTTTTCCTAATTATTGAATACCATTCAAGTAAAGCACTTTCCAGTCTAAGTTCTCACACCAAATATTCTTTTCAACTTAGACTAACCTCCCTATTCAATTTGGGGTTTAACATTCACCCTCTGCTCCTGCAAATCAAACTTCACTGGCCAGTCTGTGCCTAATGATGCACGAAGTACATTCATAGAGTGCCTCATTCTTTGCACTATAGTACTAGAACAAGAAAAATATATTAAAAAAGCAATAGACATTGTTAATAATTGACTTAAATACTTAAAGCCTTATACCCAAGCTGGTTCAGGCAATTCCCCTACCAAGAGTTGCCTCCAAGCACTTTACATCCATAAAGCATCAGGGTTTCAGATTTAATCAGGCTGAAACAGCAAGGAGACTTTAGGAATAAGCATTACAGCCTTCGATTTAGGCTCCAGTTGAGACCTACTCTCTGCTTCATTTGTTTTAACAATGTTTCTTATACATGAAGCTCCTTAAGTGATTCTGGTGCATGAATGAGTATGTAATTTAGTGGGGAGGAAAGAGGAAGAAGGGCAACTCACTATTAACCTGCAAGTTAATGGATTGGACTAAATTAAGCTGTCATATAATGGGACACAAACAGCTAGCAGAGGTCCATTAAACCAGTGTGCACTTACATAGCACTGACTCTGACCCAGTGGCTGTAATCACTGGCCAAGATGGAAGACTAACTGCCCTACAGATTTTCAAACCTGCCTTTTTGAGGAAAGAAGAAAATTAAATAGAAATTAAATTTCCTATTTAATTTTAAAGGTTCTTATTTATAGATCCTTGCTCCAAAATTTGTTTCAGTAGGTAACATGAAGGGGAAATGAATTATTTTGTTCTGTTTTGTTAAAAAAACCCAAAACAACAAGCAACAAAAAAACCAACCACAACAAAATCCAACACAACAAAAAATGCAAACATACTCTTTTACAAAGCAATGATCTTAAAAGCACACCAAAATCAATGATACGCATGAATGACTTGCTTTAAGTATTTGCTTTAACTTGTCAGGATTAGTAACTGCTAAGCTTCCTTGAAGATTCATTCCCTAATTTAAAAGGCCATTCTAATTTCAAGAAGTCAGACAACTGTTACAGTTCTGACATTAACCCCTTACCTCATTGCTCACTAATACATGGATCCCTGTGGGTCCCTGCCGATAGATTCGATTTATCTGCTGTGGAGAAATGCTGTACAAGTTTGCAATCTTCTCAATTAATTCCAGCGTGGTCAATTCTTCCAAGAAGATTGCATGATATACTGCAACAAGTTGAAAGTAATTACAGAGTTATAATTATAGAATAGCAACTACAGATAACACCAAGATGCTCCATATCAACAACCAAATGGGTTTAAGGTCAAGGTTCAAATCCTGACAGTAGATACATAAGGTTACTACCTTTAAAGCAGCCCCCAAATATCAAGCTTGATGATTTGTAAAAAAATACCCAGTATTTGGATGCCATGGACAAATAAAGCACACATTACTTTTGCCCAGAGGAAAACACAGGGACTAATGACAACATGTATCAGGGGGCACTAAAAAAACCCTCTCACAAAAAAGTTAATCTTTTTGATAATCTTTTATTGTTTTTGACATTTTAAAGTAGATCCAATTAAATAGTAAGACAAATGATATTATGTTACAAAAAAGTAGTATTGCATTAGATGCTATCCCACTGATCCCATAGACACAAACTAAAGACTACAATGTATCAAATAACTGTAGATGACAGTATTAAGTTTTAAATCCAACCCAAATGGTAGAAACAGCCAAGTAGAAAAGCTGTGCCTAGTTTATACTATGTGCAAGAACTAAGGACAATCTCTGTTCTCATTTGATCATACATCACATCGTGAGGGACAGTTAAGATCAGTGAGTCCCCAAAAGCTTTGAACTTTCAAGAATTAGAACCTTAAGACCTTCCATTTCCCAGGATATTTTCAAACAAGCCATAATCTGAAGCAAATTGTGGATGGGGGGGGTAGTTTTTAATGCTATGGTCCCTATTAAGAACTCAACAGAGATTTTGCTAGAGCATTCTGCAGATAACTTATAAATTTGGTCTGCTCCTCAGACAAGATGGTACCATTTGGAGTCTGTAGCCCTGAAACTAAGCGGAGGGGCAGAGCTGAGATAAACAGGACCTCTTTAAAGAGCAAGCTGTCCCACACAGAAGCTCAGGCAGAAAGCAACATTCTTACCAGGTTAAGTGTTTAACAAAGTCTATACATAAAAACTTACCACAAAGACTGCTATCTCCATTTTCTCGTTTTTGGTGGAGATGGGACCTGTTTTGCTCTGGCTCTTGACAGACATAAATTGTCATTTTTGGCCTTACATTTCTATGGGTTATTAAAAAAACAGTAATAAGTTATTTAGTAGATCTAAAATTGTTCCAGTCAGCTATTAAACAATGAGAGATGGAATCATTTAATCTGTGTACAAATAACCAGCTAAGAGGTAGTCTTAATGCTGGGGACTAGATGTCTTAGGGGGTCTAGCCAGAGCCCACTGGGAGGTGGTGAGACAGAGCAGAGCACCTTAATCTCATCAGGATCAAATAAGAATAAAAAGTTTATAGCACTTGCCAAGCAGCTCATCATACCTGCCTTTACTGATTTGAATCCTGCCCAGCTGTAGGATTTCAGATGTTATTGCAATAAAAATAAGTTTAGGAGTCATTTGAGACTCCAGAGGTTGGTTTGTTTGTTGATTGTTACCTGTGATGGAGATGCAACACAGTGTATTGTAGGCTATGTTTCATATAAAGTGGAAGGAAGCTATCAGGTGGTAGCATATCAGATCCAGCACTGGAGATCCACATTATGCTGCTTCATTTCAGCAACATGTCTGAGCTGTGCTTGGATTTGAATATCATTGTGATCTCCATCCTCTCAGATGACCTCTCTGAAGTATTAAAAGGAAGTCTAAATGCTACAGCTCCAGGATTAACTTCTACTTAAGACTGAAATTACCAAGGGATGCTGCCATAACAAAAAAATAGGAAGGAAGAAGTACAAACCTTCCTTTGATTGCATTAAAGAGCCGAATTCCATCAGCAGGCCCACAGATTTGAACAAAATCTTCTTTGGACATCTTCAGTAAGTCAGCACCTACACATTTCAAATTGATTTTTTTTCAGAAGTTAAGCAAATCTTAGCTTCCAAATTGTGTGTATGGGCAGCAGGAAAAGGCCAGGAGGAGAGAATTCACAAAGCTAAATCAGAGAGATCTGCTTGGAGAGTAGCAGATTCAGAGAGGTGTACAATGCAAATCAATCATTGTGCAGAGTGCTAGAAGCTGCCGAAAGAGCAGCCCTGCACTGAAAGATACTCTAGCCAAGTCAGAGACAAGCTAGATCTTTAACACTGGCCATTAAATGGCCCAGTTTTCTCTGCCTGCCATGTTCACAAGGTTATTTATTCATAGAAGCGTAGAATAGTTATGGTTGGAAAGGACCTTAAGATCATCTAGTTCCAGCCCCCCTGCTGCAAGTCAGAAAGAGGCTCCTCAAGGTTTCAACATCTTTAAGAATTCCCCCTTCCACCATTTTACTGCTGTGTGTAACTATCTAACGGAAGGGTACAGTGAAGATGGAGCTGAATGAAGATGGAGCCAGATGCTTCTGAGAGGTGCACAGGGACAGAATGAGAAGCAGTAGACAGAACATGGGAAACACTTCTTCACTGTGACAGTAGTCAAGTGTTTGAAGAGGCTGTTTGGAGAGATTGTGGAATTGCCAACCTTGGAGATACTCAGATGCAACTGTACAAGACCCTGGACTTACTTCAAGCAGGGGGTAGCACTTAATGAACTTAAAAAGTCCCTTCCATCTCAAATTATTCTCTTCCATCTTTACTTATTCTATATTTCTACAAACTGTTGTGGCAAATGCTAACAAATCTAAGAACAAAAGAACAACCACACTGGATCAGACCAGTGATCCCACGAACAGTGGCCAGCAGCAGATGCTCTTGATGTGAAGCCTGAGCTGCCCTTACAAAAGAGAATAAAGACAAAATAATTGGACTGTTTAAACTCACCCGAAAAACTTGAGAAGAGTCTACAGAATGGAGAGAACCTATTACGATGAAGCCACTGCTGGGCATCTTGAATAGAAGCAGAAGGAAGGAGATGCTACATTGCAAAAAGAATAAGAAGGTCTTGAAATGAATTGTTCACCAGTGTCCTAAAAAAGAAAAGCACCACATTAACATGATCTCAAGTACTTACATCATTGCTGGGAGGCAGGAGCTCCACTTGGTGGGTTGGAGAACTGTTGCTAAAAAAAATTATGCGACGTTGGAAGAGAAAAAAAACATTATTTTAAATTTTACATAGCAGTGTCCATCCTTTTCCCCCTCTTCCATTTGACTCAACCGTCACAAGTTACATGGCAACTTGGCTTTTTCCTCTGTCAGATTCTTAAAAATGTGTCCAAAATCTGGACAAAAAGAAAAAATAATTAAAAAAACCCCAAACCCCAACTCATGCCTTTTGTGGGTCAGTTGAGGTCCTACCCAGTTTACTGATCTCATTCAAACTTTTCCATACTGATGGCTTACTAACGTGACACCATCTAAGCATGAAAGTGGCGACCTACAGAGTGGCTGAACTAAAAATTTCTACAAGCCAGAAATCCCTTAACTAAATCCACTGTCTAATAGTGATTCATCACAAAAAATGAATAAGGGATCTTACAACTCAACCCTGGTGTTATCTTAAACATAGGAAATTGCAATTTAACTATATTACATAAAACCATGTTTCTATTAAACCCTCCTAAAACATAGACAGGACTTCAACTGGTCAAGGGTTTTCCCAAAGAATTAGTCATCTAGCAGTGGAAGAAAATGCTCAACAGATCCTTCTACTAACACCAATTTTTCTCATTTCAGTGTTTGTCCTTATTCATAGGTTGAAGTTGCTCACTGAAAACTTGTGATATAACACTGATTAATTAATAAACTGTGCAGGAAGGCAACAAGGCTGCAAAGTCATAGAGGAGGAAAAGAAAGGCCCATGCCAAATTCCTAGGGACAAGTATGTCACAGGGAGGACTCAGAAGTACCAAGGGACCCTGCCATTTATTTCTGTCATCAGCTATCATGTTGGGTGCTTCAGGACCACTAAAGCTGTTTCTTTATGACTGCTACATTAAGGAATTAAATATGCCCCCTTTTAGTCATGTGTTCTAGAATGGCTTCTCAAAACTCAGGCTGTTTTGCCACAGACAGAGTTCCTTTATTCCCATTCAACTGGGAATCCAGCACCCCAAACTACCTCAAGACAGAAAGGAAGGCTGAAAGACTTTAACACTATTGTCAGAAAATAGTGGGAAATGCTGGTACAGGGCATCATGTGTTCTCTGAAGAACAGAAGAATAAGAAAGGAAATTTATAGCAGGAATTCTCCTGGTGATCCTCTGAAGCTCACCTCCCAGCCACCACATAAGCAGCGGACATACAAACAGCACTGCGTATTACACGGAACTCCTGGATGGAAGGTCTTAAAACGCTTAGTGGGAAATATTTCCCCCTTTCTAGGAAGGGCGGACCTTGACCTACTCTTCCAGGGTATGAAATACATGGACACATAAACAACATTCACGCAACACTACGATATCAACAAGAAAGATAAAAGCATTTATTTGTTACATACCCATCTCCAAGGTTGAAGCTGTTGGGAGAACTGTTGTAACTTGGAGATGGAGCATTGTTCATTTGATAAGGCACATCTGGCCAGGGAGAGCACTGTTGGAAGAAAAGCAGTGGGGATACTTTCGTAAGGATGGAAATAAAGGATTTGATTCTTCTCTAACACCACATTCATGCTGTTGCCACGCCACTAACTTCAGCTCATCGCTCCTGCTGGGAGAAGGAGACAGGCCATGGATTTTCTACACTGCTCTCCAAGTGGGCTGTCAGGGGCCAGATTGATTCCAGTTGTGCATTCCACATTTCTCTCATTTCACAAAGCCTGTCCCTAAATAACACTGGGCCAAAATGTGCACAGCTGTAAGTCAGAGCAACACCAGTAAGTCAGTGCAGACTGAAGGCAGCAATGATACAGAAATACCCCTGGTCTCAATTATACATCCCTAATTAAATCCAGGGAAGAGTGACAAATATGTTCCAGAGGCACTGCTTCAGGTTAGTACCAGTGAAAGAGCAGAATTCAAACCAGTCTGCTAAAACCTCTGGCTATTAGTTGAAGAGCTCAAGTTAAAATGGGTATTACATGGAGAAAATTTGAGAGACAGACACAAAACTGCTAAAAGGCTTCACAAATATAGGTCAAACTCCATATTCCATTACAGTAGTGTAAAACCAGAGCAAACCAGCTAGAACTGGTGACTCTGTTCTGAATTTAAGCCACTGTAATCAGCAGGAGAAATTTAGCCCTGTGGAACCCCCCGCCATCAGGAGCTCAAGAAAATGCTCTGTAGTATCCTTGTTTGCAATGATAAAAAGACAACAAGTGTAGCTTTGGAGTTTTATCATCTAGCAAATATTTTATCACCTCATGAGCACTAGCAAATATTTAACTCTTTAGCAACCCACATTTCCTCATGCAATATGTCAAAGTGCATCAGAGCTCACAGGGAGAGTTTGGGATCTGCCAACTCAGTAGAATTAGGTCTGTGTATACAAAAGCCTCGCTAACAACCACCACGTTGAATTGGAAAACACACTGGTTGCTCCTTGCAATGTAAGGAAAACTGAGTGGGAAGAACTGGATCTCACAAACAGGAAGTTTATTTAAATTA
Organism: Coracopsis vasa; assembly: GCA_026283785.1. Taxonomy (NCBI): domain Eukaryota; kingdom Metazoa; phylum Chordata; class Aves; order Psittaciformes; family Psittacidae; genus Coracopsis; species Coracopsis vasa. Next base: position 26,211 of record JANHGB010055204.1, read on the forward strand.
AGAAAACCTCTCTTTTTTAGAAGTTCAGCAAGCCACTTCAAAAAACACAAGAACTAAATCAAAAAACAACACATCTGCACAGGGTGAAGGAACAGCACTTTTAAACCACTCTCTTGAGTCCTATTGCTTAGTAATTCTGCAGCCTGGGGTAAGCTTATATATACATCTTAGCATCTTAGAAATGGCAGGGAGGAGTAGAAACACACGCATCTCCACTCCAAATCCATCAGAATATAAGACATCCAAGATATTCCTAGAATACAAGCCACAATCTTCTGAGATCTTGTATGTAATAGTAGCTTCACAGGCACATTCACAGAAAAACAAACTAATAATTTAATCAGACACCCTATTCATCTATTCAAGTGCCTCATCTCCAACATAAGCTTTTGCCAGACAGCTCTGAAGAAAATGCCTCATACAACTGGCATTTAAGCACCATGACAAGTGCCCGGGAGCACAGCACAAGATAGAGAAAATATTCCTTTTAAAGCTAGGCTGTTAAGGGTTGGTTTGCACCCTAAAACATAAGAAACCTTGGCATCTTCTATAAACTTCAACAGTGAGAGACATTTTGTAATCTCACTCTGCTCTCAATTTCAATCAGATCTAGGCATACATGTCTCCACAAGACAATCTCCAGGGCTCAGTTAGACTGCATTTTCTCTCAAATCTATCTCCCAGCATGCTGAAATAGTATGATGTCTAAAATGCTTTACCTCTGTGAGAATAGTTGTCTCATAGGAAGGCTGATACTTCTCTTTCTCTTGGGTGGTCTTCTTCTCCATTTTTTCCCTGTCAGTCTTCTGTTTTCTGTCTGCTCCTTTAGGCTGTAAGCACAAGCACAAGCTTTCCCTTATGCCAAGTATTACAAGTTTGGAGACAGAGGCCAACAGACTTCTTCTCTAATACATTCACAAAAGTGTCCTTAAGATTTATGGGGACTCTACATATAGAATAAGATCGGATCTGCATTTCCTAGACAAAAAAAATATAATGAAGCATCTCCACTGTTTCTGTATCATCCCCCATTAATGTCTATTGGACCAAATAAGCTGACCACAGTCCTGAGATTTCGTATCACTCATTTCAGGCCATGAGCTCCACGAGTTATGCACCTCAACTGTTATTTGTACCATCCCTTCAGGAACAGGTAAGACACTGCTCACAGGAGCAAAACTGGAGCAGAAGATCCTTTGAGAAAACAGGCCTATGAAAAGCTTTTTGTTAAATGTCTGCACATGTGCCATGCTGCCCAGATTAGGATCTTCAGAGATGCCTTCTTTCTGAATCTTTCTCTCCCCTCGTTAGCATGGAGAGGAACTCTGCTGCAACAAAAAAAAAAGGTATTTAAAATCTCCAAAATCTCACTGTTCATGGAGGATTGAATAAAAAAATCTGGAGATGCCATAATGTCATGACTGCCTTGAAGCACCAGAACATAGTGGATACCCTAAACATCTCAGTATTTGTAGAGTGTTCAAGGCACAATGGACTAGCATAAGTCTTGGTGCAGCACTTGGGTCATTTGAATTTAACTAGAATTGCTGTGTAGTTCTGTGTTTATATCACTTTGTGTGCAAGAGCCCTCTTTAAGATCTGAAGCATACCCAGATAAAAGTCTGTTCTTTTACTCCGCTATTTGCATCAATCCTATACAATTTAAAAACTATGCATGCTCCTGTGTCTTAATCTAGTTGATGACAAAGACAAAACTATCTCATACCTTGAACACTTTGATTTGGCAGCTTGCAGAATGCAAGTGTTCTGTGTATTCACCATTTTCATTTTGTTTAAATGTGTCGATTTGCACCCGGAAGGGCACACCTTTTTCTCCTCCATGTTTCCGTGGAGTAAATTCTGTGCTGATGCAATGTACCTGGCAAAACAAAAGCTGTGCTCATCTCTGGGGACAGTTGGAACCTGTGCAAATCTGAATTTCAGATTCTGCCTGAACATAAGGTATTGGCTCCTTCTGAGAAGCTAAGAGAGGCTGAAGAGTTCTGATGTTTTCATTTCTGTTCCTCAGGACAAAACAATTTGAAGAACAAGCAGCTCAGAAAGAAACAGGGCATCAGGAAAAGCATCCTTTAACTTAAGTAAATCCCACACACAGATTAAAATCACATAGTTGGCATTTGGGATGAGAAACACTCATAAAGGAGGAAAGCAAGCAAAACTAACAAGTTACGGACAATTTCCTCTAGACAAAATTCTTGTATATAAAGCAACATCATTCTTTAAAAAAAAAAATAAATCCTAAAATCCTAGCTGTAGTAAGTAGTACTCCAAAGCTAGCAAGTTGCTACCAAGTTGGTTTAGCAAGCATCCTACAAATTAATTATACACAACTGTCACTTGAGTTTGTATATTATCATTAGCATCTTTCTTTTTCGTTTCCTGGTTACCTTAACTCTCCAGGTCTTTATAAGATATCTCACCACTGTATTTACCACAGAAATATCAGTTTCTTACCTGGATGAATGCTGAAGCTCTCTTTGATGGATCCCACAGAAATTCAACAGTATTTAACTGGGTTGGACTGGCCCTCGGATCCAAGATACCAACTGACAGTGGAATATCTGTAGAAGAAAACCCCTAAAATTTTAAAAATATTAAATTGAAGAAGAGAAAGCATTTCCACACAATTACAAGATGCATGTGAAAAGCCAAGCCACCAATGATATATCTATCTGGGACCTATAATGCTAGATCTCCTTCCCACCCAAAGGCATACAGGATTCCTAAGAGAATAGGATATAAAAAACCTAAACACACATACAAACACTCCATGTATCATTTAGCCTCTCGTTTCCAAACGCTGCACAGGAACCATAATTAGTCTCACCTATATCAAGGATGCGGTCCCCAGGCCGACTCCACCTCCAGCCCTCAAGCTGCTGATGCTCTGTGTACTGCAGGCGTCGATCATGGAAAACTACACGAATTATGCTCTGTTGAGAAAAGACAGCAAGCTGAACAATGTGATCCAGAGGCCCTTCTCTTGAGACGACTTTGGTTTTCCAGAGTAGAAAGCAAAAGCTGATCAGTTATGTTTCTCATCCTTAGTCATGAGGAGAGTAGAGGGTCCACCTAAGAGACCCATCACCATGTTTTTCAAATTCCTAAGGGACCCCTGAGTGAGAGAGCAACACCCTTTCCCCTTCACAGGACATGTCTACACTGCATAGCACAGCCCTGTACAGCTTTTTGGGATTCGATCTGTAAGTGCAGCAGCAATGTCCACCTAATCTTAGGTGCCATGCCATGTAGACATCACCATACTGCCTCTACACCCAAAACAGCTCACAAGGGGATAATATTTAATGTGTCTATACCGTGTCCTAACCCCAGTATATCCCACTCTGATTAGCACATGTGAAAGCCAGCTCATCTGTCCCTGTACCAGTGGAGCTGACATGCCCATACACCTTGTCAGTGGGAATTAAACTTCATTCCAGCCATTAACAGCCAGTCATTGGATTTGCCCCAGTGTAGTTAAAGTGTAGAATAGGAAAACTTCTGTTAACAGGAGAATTTTCATCTCTGGTCTGCAGTGTTGCAGCCATGTCAATAACTGGAGAAAAAAGGCTGGAATAAGGGCAATTCCCAGGGCAGACAAGTCCAAAGTACTCCTAACTAGTATGTCCTTTTGTATATTCAGCGTGCTACACTTGCATGAGTTAATGACCCGTTACGTCCCAGTTTCTCAAGTCCATGCTCCTCCTAGGGGCTTCTGTATCAAATGAATAAGCAATTTTTGCCAATGAACCTGAGAAATGCCCAAATCAAACCCTAGCTCCAAGAAGCAAGCAAGCCACGGTGGGAACACGTGCAAAACTGGAATCCCAATCCACATGCTTCCTGAACTAGGCCAAAGACAAACAGGAAACTACCTAAACTTGGACAACATTTGAAATCCAGATTGGAATCCAAATTTTGCAACTAGTCCCCACTTCCCAAAAGAAATCCTGAGGCAGAGCAGCCAAGAATTGGGGAGAGGAAGGCTTGAACGTTGGATCCAGAACCAAGATCCAGACCAAAGCTTTTGAATTTGAACTGATTTGGAAGGGGGGAAAACAACAACAAAAAAATCCCCAAAACCAAATGATCAAGTTCTGTGTGTTCATAATTATGCCCATAATCAAAATAAACTGAAGCTATGCAAAATGTGCATCTCAGAACCATGTAAACATCAGGGTCCTCCATTTGACTTGTAACAGCCCAGGCATGTTTCTGGGGTTACAAAGGGAGACAAGTCTGCCTCTCAGCAGTTTTGACCATGTTCACCTCTGAACTTTGGGATTCCCCAAAACCCAGTATTCACAGTGAAACTCTGAGGCCCTGGCCACAAACAGAATAAAGGTTGCCCTGAAGCCCTGGAAAGCCAAGCTGCATAGTCCCGTGAAACTAGCACTCAACAACGCTACCAGCCCTGCTCCCATTAAAAACAATGGCAAAGTATTTTCCATTGTCTCAGTGTGAGCAAGGTCGGGCTCTTCATTAGGGGTTGTATGTAATAGCAGGAAGAAAAGAAATCTATATTTCTCCTTACCTTTACATATTTTGTGTTTAAATCTTGAAACTCTCCCAATTTCCTATTCTCAAGTAGACGGATTTCATAAGACTGACCTAGAGTTTAAGGAAACATTTCCAAGGTGTTTAATATGTTGTAGCAATGAGAGCGTCATGCTGGCATTTATGTGGCTGATAAAACATACGTTTGATCAGGGAAAGCTTATATTTGGTAACATAATGCATTTGACCCAGTAATCAAGTAGGCACTAAAGCACAGCAGCAATCTGAGGGAAAGGTTTGTCTTTTGGCAGCTAAAAGCTCTCAGTTAGGGCATCAATCTTAGTCTGTCTCCCAGGGCTGCTACAGTTTTCTGGTCACCCTTCAGAAAGCCACAAAGGTGTTTGAGACAGTTGTCCCCCTGTGTCACATCACTGTAACAGCACGGCCTTTGTTCGTCCTTTCCGCTGAAGCAATGGTTGCGTGAAGAGCTAGCTGCTGGCACAACAGGTCTAGGCACTATTCTGCAGAGGATAACAACTTGGGCAAAGTCTTGCCTTCTTTGGAGAACAGTCAGGCCTGTAGGGTGCTCCAGTGAACCAGAAGCACAAGATTTGTCCCATAAGACCTTGACCATGGCTGCCCAGAGCAAAAATACCTTTTCAGACACGCATGTGGAAGCAGCAAGGGGTATTACAGCATGTGCAGGGATCAATTCCAGGAAGGGAACTCATGTTCCAGCACCCACCACCACTCTCAACATACGGAATTTAGCCTGTTCAGTTGAATTCAGCTACTAATTCATGAAATAACATCTCCCTCCAAGGCTGGCAGCAGACAAACGAGACTGACGTCTCGATACCTCATGCACAAATGGCTATGACAGTACAAAAAACTCACTGTACAGGACCAACTCTTTACAACAAACCTACAGCCAGTACAGAGGCAGGACAGGATTATTAGGATTAATGGAGTATATGTATACCTTACAGCTAGTTTTTCTTGTTCAACTTGCTATCTTCCCTTTTACTGAAAAATACACAAGGTAGGATAAGGCAGGCCCTAAGAAGGAAATCAGTTCGGGTTTTCTAGCTCAACCAGTATCTCTGCAGAACTGGCCCTGCAGAAAACTGCAAAGCAGCTATATCTCCCTCTAAGCAGTTGCTACCAGCAGAGACAAAAAAATGCCACATTACTGGGTTGAGATCTAGAAATAGATTTATGACAGCAGATGTGTCAGAAGGGCACCATGTTTCAGGCAGATTCCCTTCTGGAAATCCCAGCTCTTCCATTTGCCCGCATGAGTATGGACCATATCACTAGATCCCAGGGATAATTACGCTTATTCAGCTAGCTGGGAGCGGGGAGAATAAAGAGAGGAGAGGCCATACTGAAGCCCCAAATGTTTGCACAACACTCCTACTGGTGTCAATAGGAGTTCTGCAAACAGGAAATGACCCCTGAATCCAGCAAGTGGCTTAGGGGAAAGGGAGAGGGGAGAACAAACCATATGAAGTGCCAAATTAAGCACTGGAAACATGCATAGATCTTAACCCATCTCTTTGAGCATAAGTAAACCAAAATGACAACAGTGGCCTTCCTTTGAAGATTACTGGACAACAAAAGTGCATTTTATAAATGACAGTCCCAAAATTGAGGTCTTACATGCTTTAATTCAAGAGACTTTCTACTATTCCCTCTGATACACGTTAATATTTTTCACTTGGCAATTTTTAGACAGATGTACATATCTGCCCACATAATCAACACTGTCGTATTAGCATAAAAAAGATCAAGCTCCAATTTGCAAAACTGGTTTTCTCTCATAGAATCATAAAATTGTTTAGCTTGGAAAAGACCCTTAAGATCACCAAGTCCCACCGTTAACCTAGCACTGCCAAATCCACCACTAAACCATGTCCCTGAGTGGCACATCTGTTGTACTATGTACCTGTGCATATCTTGTACCTGTGTATCTATATTGTATGAAGTACTTGGCTACTCAATGGCTCAATGGGGATAGATTTCACCAGCTATAAAGCAGTACAGTTCATTGTCTTAAACAAATGTAAACAGACAAGCACCTCTTGCACTTACAGTTCATTCCCATGCAAATACAAAGCTAATTAATCATTACAGAAAATTAATTTAGGATTTGAGACAATAAAACACATCTATGACTACTCAAATGGAGTAACATGAACAGAGAAATTAAATGGCATGAGATATGCTATAAAGGAAGGCAACGGTAGAAGCAGAAGCACTGCCAGCCATTCAAGGAGCATCTCAGAAATGAGCAGGGTTTTGGAACACATTTTTTTGCACTGATACACTCCTACTCTTTGGTCAGCCTTATTTGTAGTTCCAATGAGACAAAAGAAAACAATGAATATAAAAACATTGGCCATATTCCTTTCAAACTAGCATCAAGCACACAAAATTCTGCAGCACGCATCTTCCAACCACTTGCATGGGATAGGAATAATAATGCAATCTGGCAGACAGCAGGCATTGCACATCTGATGGGAGTGATTTAGCTTGGACAGAGTTAGAAACAGATTCTGCCAACTGGTGAAAATAAAAAAAACAACCTGTAGTGGAGACAGAGT
>JANHGB010055207.1:0-24505 GCA_026283785.1 Coracopsis vasa
GCCGAAAGTCAAAAACACAGCACTGCACCAGCTACTAAGAAAGAGAAAAATGACTGCTACTGCTGAAACCAGGACACAGGGGAACCTGAGGAAGAGCACTAGGAGCTCTTGAGAGAGAAGCTGATGTGGCTTGGGTGTTGTCAGGAAAAACTGTGGGAGATTGAAATGGCCCTAGGGAGTATGAGTGACAGGGAGTGTGGTGACCAGGGTGTGAAAACAGAGATTGAGAGGGTGCTGCAGTTTATGCAACCATTCATGCAGAAGGGCATGTGATAAGGGCTGTGCACCCTGCCTGTAGGCCCACAGCCCCAGGAAGTGCTCCAAGTCTCTGCCGTAATGGTGGGCACTCACCTCGAAGTTGAGACCAGTGTTTCTACAGAGAAAGCTCCTGAGATGTCTGGTGCTTCCACTTAGGTGAAACTGTTAAGGAAGGAGACTTGAGTACAGGTGGTAGGTTGCAGTGAGCGTCTGGATGTTTCTCCTGTAGAAAACGTAAGTACTTGCACAAGGTGTTCACAGATTGAGGATCTGTTACATCAGGTGACCAAGTTCCAGGAAAGAGTTAAAAGGGTGTGCAGTATTACAGGGTTTGAGACAGAGATAGGTAAGCGGTTTCAGAACCATGTTTCTGTGGTGGATACCACAGAGAATGAAGCACCTTGGTCACAGGCAATCCACAACAGCAGTACTTTGCTTCGGTTCCCACCCTCCAGGATTACAACCAGATATGAAGCTTTAACAGCTGTAGACACCCATGAGCAACATCTGCAAGGAGAAACTGTATCAGCAGTGGATATGACTTCGTCTTTCACTGGAAAGTAGGAAATGCCCTTCGGCCAGAATCTGGATGGGGTCAAATATTTCCAAGCATGACTAGGTGCTGTTGTTATATGCCACACCTTGTGATACTGAAATCTGTACTGTTTCTCTTCTATATATGGATCCTGTAACTATTCAATCGTTGTCTAGCATTGGATATGTCAGTAGGAAACGATGACTGCTCGTAGTGGGTTACTCTGTTAAGGGGCACTGAGGTACTCATCTGCCAGCTGAGCAGGGAATCATGAGAGGTATGCTGCCTTCTGGGAGTTAAGGTCCAAGACATTGCTGAAAGGGTATCACGACTTGGCAAGAGCACGTGTAACTATCCAGTGCTACTCTATCATGTAGGTACAAATGACACTGCAACCTGGAACCTGGGCAGAATCGAGGAAGACTACAAGGCCCTGGGAGTGCAAGTGGAAAGTATTGGTGCCCAAGATATCTTTTCTTCCATTTCACGAGTCAGAGGAAGAGGCACAGCCAGAAATAGATGTATCATGCAAATCAACTTCTGTCTTTGGGGTCTTGAGGGTTTTGGCTTTTATGACAATGGGACACTCTTCGATGACTATAGCCTGTCTAGAATAGGCAAGGGAATCCTTGGCATCAGACTGGCCAACTTGGTGAGGCAGGCTTTAAACTAGAGGACTCTGAGGGGTAGGGTCCAAAATGGCAATGCTCAGACCATTGCAACCAACTGGGGAATAAGCCAGGCCCACCAGAGCAGCTACAAATGTTTCTTATCTGTGTCCCAAAATGAGAACCAGGAGATCAGGCACTTCAGATGTATATATTGCACACAGCATGGGGGGCAATCAAGAGGAATTGGAGCTCTGTGCCAAGTGACAGATTTATGATATTATAGGAATAACTGAAATACAGTGTGACAACTCCCATGACTGGAGGATTGTGATGGATGGCTGTAGGCTTTTTCTTAAAGACAGGGAAAGAAGAAAAGGAGTAAGAGTTGCGCTCTATGTTAAGGAGAACTTTGAATGTATAGAAGTCAACTATGATGATTGTGAAAACCCTATCAAATGCCTCTGGGTCAAGATCAGAGGAGCTGTCTCCAAGGAGGATCTTATAATACTCATCTGCTACCGGCCTCGAAACCAACAACGCGGAAAAGACAGAAATTCTCAACACTTTCTTCTCCTCTGTCTTTACCAGCACTGTTGGCCTTGGGAACAAAAATCCAGGTTGATGCAAACAAAGACCCAGCACCAGTGAAGAAAGAGTTGGTCTGTGAACTATTACAGGTGCTTGAGCCCTACAAATTGATGGGCCCTGACACTCTCCACCTGAGATTGTTAAAAGATCTGGCTGATGTCTCTGTGAGGCTGCTCTTCACAATCTTTGAGAAGTTGCAGAGATCGATGGACATTCCAGAAGGCTGGAAGAAGGCTAAGATATGGCCTCCTCCTAGAGAAAATGATGCATTATGGTATAGACAAGTGGTCTGTGTGGTGGGTGGGAACTGACTGACTGGCCGGAAGCAGAGGATGTGGCAAACAGCTCCTGGCAACCTTTCACAGTTGGGGTCCTCCAGGGATCGATGATGGGCCCAACGCTGTTTAATATATTCATAAATAATCTGCCCAAGGAAGTTGTGGATGTTCCATCCCTGGCAGTGTTCAAGGCCAGGTTGGACAGAGCCTTGGGTGACATGGTCTGGGGTGAGGCGTCCCCGCCCATGGTATGGGGGTTGGAACTAGGTGATCTTAAGGTCCTTTCCAACCCTAACTATTCTATGATTCTGTGATTCTATGCATGTTTCCCCACCAGAAGACAGGAAAAACTTGATTGAAATAATGAGGACTAGGCAAATGAGTAGCTATTTCCCTATATATGAATCTTGGCAAGACGTAATTGTTTGAAAACCTGGCGAAATACACAGATATTTTATTTGGAATTATTAGACATAGATTTAGATAGAACAACCCAAAAGTTTGGTTCAGAGGTGGGTACTGTAATGACATGGATGACTAAGCAAATGTAGTGCCTGCCATATCACAGAATCACAGAATCATTAGGGTTGAAAGGGACCTCTGCAGATTATCCAGTCCAACCCCCATGCCAACGCAGGGCCACCTACAGCAGGTTACACAGGAACACTTCCAGGCAGGTTTTGAATGTCTCCATTCACAAATGTCTCCAGGGAAGGAGACACTGCAACCCATCCTGGGCAGCTCTGCCACTCTCAACATCAAGAAGTTCTTCCTCATGTTGAGGTGAAACTTCTTGTGTTTTATTTTATGGTCATTGCCCCTTGTTCTGTTGCTGGGCACCACTGAGAAGTCTGGCACCATCCTCCTGGCACCCACCTTTGAGATACTAATATGCAGTAATGAGATCCACTCTCACTTGTCTCTTCTCCAGACTAAACAGGCCCAGCTCCCGCAATCTCTCTTCATGAGAGAGATACTCCAGACCCCTGATCATCTCTGTGGCCTTTTGCTGGACCCTCTCCAGTAGCTGCTTGTCTTTCTTGTACTGAGGAGCCCAGCACTGGACGCAGCATTCCAGATGTGGGTTCACCAGGGTCCAGTACAGGGGAGGATCACCTTCCTCAACCTGCTGCCACACTCTTCCCAATGCACCTCAGGCTACTATTGGCCCTCCTGGCTGCCAGGTTTTGTTTCCATTTTTAACCTTTAACTTCTAGGTTTAGATGAATTGTGTAAGAAACTTGATGACAAACCAACTTCTTATAATTCAGCTATAAATTGGCTGCTCCTGTCAATAATAGTAGACTCAACCCGTTGCTGTTACATGGCTTCCATGCTTAGTTCATATTTCTGTTACTGGCATTTCTCAGACGGATTGAGCAATCATTGCTTTACTTTGGGTTAGTGAATATACTCCAGCTGTGATGAGGCTAGTGCAAGTAATCAACACTCGGACAATACACTCATAACTATAAACCAATCTTATGTTTTGAACCAATGATATTAATGGCACTTTCTTAGTACTTCACTGGTGTTCATATTGTTCATATTGTGTTTGGGTCACTGATGTTTAGATTAGTTCAACTTGCATTGGAATTAATGTCCACAGCTGTGCAGGATTAATTTCAATATTCTTTCCAGTACCTAACCAATACCTCAAAATATGGCTTAGCATTTATTACTTCTAGATGGTACTTGTGAAAATGCAATGAAAGTTCCACAGCATATTCTAAACTCACCTGACGAATCCTCATTCTGCTCTGCTAAGCGGTGTTAATGCAGTACTGACAAGAGTACTTTTTAGACATCTGTAAAATATGAAGATTTTCACATCAGCTTCAGAATAGCCAACTTGTTCATCAGCCTAGTAACTACATCAGAAAAGCTGGCTAATTTAGTTAAAGAAATCTTTAAGTAACTCCCAATAACCTCAGAATTCAGAAAAGTGAGTGACTGAGATTTACAGTTTTGAAATGGAGAGCAGAATGTGAACTTTCCAGAGCAGGTTATGAAGCAGTGATAGTCTAAATTGTTCCTTCTCGGCACAGTGTTTTTTTGCTGTCTCTTGGAAAGAGTTGGGTTCCACAACCGGGGAAAACATTAACTATATATGAATTCTCCTGGCTCATTCAACACTGTGTTTCTATTACGAAGTTAAGGGAAAGATGAGTTTGGCTGGTTGAAAGAGTTAAAAAGGCATCTAGCAGAGTAACGTTCAGAGGTTACTTCTGGATATTCCACCGTTTGTTTTGCTTTTAAGAAGATGACAGGTTTTAGAAAGAAAGCTCAGTATTGCTTTCAGTGTCCTGGTGGACTCAGAAATTCCTTGGGACTATTTGTCTTTTGTCAAGGTTTTTTGTGTGTGCTTGCATATTTCTGTGCTCCTGCTAAAAAGTAAAAGAATGCAGCTGTGGAATCAAACATGAAACTCAGGTTTTGAGTTTATAGAGAGTTTGTGCTTAGTTTTCACAAATGGTGTTGCCAAAAAATAGATGAAGCTTTAAACACTAGTTCAGATTTGTTGATATTAAAAGCAAACCAAACGGAGTCAATATTTTAAAGACTTTATTTTAAATCATATTCTTAAAAGCATAAGATTTTTATGGGCTATTTCATGGCATGATAGTGGCAACTTATTGTTTTGCTAACTGTAAGTTAGATAAGACAGAACTGTTATCCTGATTTCATCAAGAATTTACTACTTCAGGGAAGTGGTTTCGAACTTTAGTCGGGGCCGCTGACTAATCACATGACTCATTTGCTTTTTTACTTTGAAAGGCGTTAACATTTTTACCATGTTTAAGCATGCGTATTTGAAAAAGAATCCTCTCAGAACCCTATATAAGTAGCTTCCACAGACTCAGCTTATTAGTACCCCATACTGGGATGATATAAGGTAAGAGTTACATAGCTCACCGGATAATTCAATAGATGCCAAAGATATATTTTATGTTATAATTGGAAGGTCCTTATTTTTCTTTTATATGCTATTTAAATGCTACCTTGGGAACAATGCTTAGAAGTACCTTTGTGATAAGAATATCTATTTTGGGCTTCACAGCTTTAGGTTTGCAATGAAATTAAAATATGAAATAGAAAAAAACATAGAAATCATAGACAATTTTGAAAGAAGTAAAAATAAAACAATTTTTTAGCATTTTAGAATTCGCATTATTGGTAATATAGAATTGACTCATAGAAAGTCAGATTCTGGTCTCCTAATTTTTGCTAGGTGGCCTTTTAAATTTCTCTGTCTAATGGAATCAAGAAGTAAATTTTTCAAAGTATGAATCTGAGCAGTAATTTTTAATTTCACGTTTCAAAGCAAACCTCCAAGAAACAGTGACTATGAATGATGTATGGGGCTGTATAACAGCCTCATCTCTGCTTCGTTGCTGTCAATCAGTAACTGAGAAGGGCCTATTGTAATACCTACTGTGATATCAATGAGATGAGAATCTATCACCATTGCCAAGATTATCCAAAAATCCCTTTCAACATGAATCTAATCCTCTTTGTAGTTTGAAGCAAGTCCAGGAAGACTGAGGGGTTCTGAGGTGGGCATCCTAGTAAGTTCTAATTAATTGAATTGAACTGATTTTTATCTCACAAGTTCCCTTCCCAGAATTAAAGAAAAAAAAAAAAACACATCAGCTTTAAGTTCTATACTGAAGTATTTAATTTGATCCCGAACAATTTTTACTTTTTTTTAAATTTACCATCTAATTTGTTGAAAAAAAATCACATTTTATTTTGAGTTGCTTCACAAAAAACCACCAACTTTCCCTGTGAAGCTACAAATGAACTGAAAGGCTGTATGTGGCTATAGTGGGGCTACATGGAGACTGCACACTGTTAGGAAGAGAGAGATCTTGTAGCCGTTGGTGGCTTTAAGTGTGGTTTATAGAGGTTAACTTCTGACTACAGAGGAAGCTGATTTAGGCAAAAGCTAGGCAGCCTTAGGATCCAGTAAAGCAAAGGTCTGAATAAGGTTTTTCTTTCCAGATACTTTTCCAGGGTATGGAAAAGGTTACCTTTTGTTCCTTCAGCTATATGGTTGTCTGTTGCCTGCTTAGGTGATCCGACTTTAACTGATAATTTGCAGAGTCTGTTTGGGACATCTGTTTTGTGAATAAGGTGGAGATGATAGTGCTGAAATGTGCCTTGGTCAATGCACAGTTCAGTTCTGTAAACAAGAAGTGAAGTGGGACTGATGTAGGGAGAGGCTCAAGAGCAGCTCAGCAAGTGGCAGGAATAGTAGAGGTTAAACAGTAAAAGGAAATGGCTGTGAACCGAAGTCCTCGGAATTAGAGAGGGATTTCCCTCTGAAAGTAGAGACAAGAAGAATAAAGCATAGCTCTGGTTACCTGTGGGGAGTGTCATTTCTCATCACAACGAGTAATACATCATTCAAGATTAATCAATATTTGAGCAACTATGTGCGTTTGTGGGAAGCTCACCTTTTAACCTAATATTTATTTAACAATAAATGCACAACTGTTTGAGCTGACACGTACAAGTCTGACACTTATACCTCTATTGTGCAGCCCAGAAGATGGAGATTGAGACTGCAGACGAAATTGCAATTGTGGGAATAGGATGCAACTTTCCTGGGGGTGAGTTTTGGTGAAAGCAAAGCAGGCTGCTGAATGAATACTGAAAAGCACAGTCATTTATTAATGTTGAAATGGAGAAAAGCAACACATTCCTCCCTTACTTCCGTAGAATTTGTTGCTTTGCTGCTTGCTGGATGTTTTTATAAGGTCCCGCTGTGGCAGAAACTAATTAATTGGCTCAAATTTGTCCACTGACAGACAGACCTGTAGTGCTGTAGATGGGCAGGGCATTGAGCCGCACATATGTAACTCATACAAATAAACTGGACGGGCCTGGGATGATTTGAAGTTTTTCATGTGCACTGGCCAGATGATTGTGCATTGTTGCAGGAGTATGCATCCATAGGGACAGGACAGATTGAGGGCCTGTCAGTATCACCAGGTCTGCCTGTAATATAAATAGGTTGTGTCTTCCTAAATGAAAGCTTCCTCCTTTATTACAGTATAAACTTTGAAAGGTTCCAGAACAGCTAGATAAATCAGCTCTGTCCCTGGGCAAATTCTGCCTCTTATAAATACATACCTAAATGCTGCCTTTTGTACAAGGTAGAAAGCTGACTTCAGTAAAGAAAACTGGTATTGCCTACCATAATAAAAGACTGTGTTATAGTAGTCTCGTATTTATAATCTTAGTTTAGATTAGGCCCTGTAAAAGTGGCAGCTGATTTAGTGAGATTATTTGACTAATGGGATTAGGTGACTAACTATGAGATTAGTTGAGTGGAAATATTTAGATAGCTGTGAGAGGCTGCTAGGTTCTGTCTGTTGCTGTCAAACTGTCTGTACTCTTTACATTCGATAAATGTGGATTTAAAAAATCCAGAAATAATCCAGGGAGTGGAATACAGTTTTGTCCTTTCAAACCAGCATTCAGCCTTAAAGGTGACCATGCTAATCTCTGCCTTTCCTTGTTTTCTTTCTTGTCCTCACCACATTTCTGTTCCTGACTTCACTTTGTCCAAGATTCAGTAGGTACATGTGGTACAGTGATAACTATGTGTCCTATAGCTAGCTGTGAGCAAATGTGAATGCTCTGAGTCTACTGAAGTGCTAGTAAATACGTAGCAGCAGTGTCTTGCATGAGCATTAACTACTAGCTTAGTGCAAGCTGCTTGTTGGTCCAGCCATACCAGTAAAAGGACTCTTTTCACAACTGTTGTTCTTAGTTATCTCTCCATGCAGTAAGTGAACATGTGCCCTCATCCTGTGCTATACGTGCTCAGAACTGCTTTTCTGAGCTTGCCTCAAAAGAACCATTAGACGATGGGAGCTGCTAAACTACCCTGTGTCTGAGGCTGTGTCTATGATGAAGGACTAGCTGTGGGAGGGTTTAGGTGGGAATTCTACCCTGTGATCACTGTTACTGACTGCTAGCAGAGTCCCCAGCCCAGTGCTGGCCCATATCAGTTAGCGCTCTCCTGGTCAGTGCTTGGGCATGCCACAGGTTAGTTAGCATGGGGACTGATCCCTTCACTGCTTGCCTAAAAGCAGAGGACTGTTTGCAGAGTGAGTGTGGGTGAGGCCACTATGTATGCTGGGGGAAGTGGAATCTGGGAGGAGGAGAAATGTGGTCAGCTGTGTGGATGCCATGTTAGCTCGTTTCAGGGCTGCGTGCCTAGACATGTCCTCAGTGCCTGGACCTGGAGCTCTGTATCTCAACCAGTAAGGACAAGGTCCCTCAAAATCCAGTAGTCAGGTATTTTGGCTCCATCAGCACTGAATATACACACACTTTTATGTTTGATTTAGATGCCCTTCTAGTGTTAGGGACAAAGGGTAATGCCTCTTGCATTTTCCTGGTATTTGTATGCTCAGACTGTCTTCAAAGAGCCAGAGGTGACCTTTTGCTGTCAGTGGAGCTGCTTGAGGAGTGATGCTGTACAGAAACAGAAAGACCTCATCATATCGATGTGGTCATTAAGGACATGATGCATGCATGTAGTACATGCAGTGGCATGGTACGGAAATGGCGACAGCAGAAGGTTAAGGATTTTGTGAAGTTCCTTCGTTTTTAGGCAAGCAGTGAAGGGAAGATGGAATGCCTTTCCATCTTCCTCTCACTGAAGAATGATCATTTGTTTCTCTGGTGATTATACTTGAGCAACTTAGATTTATATGTGGGAGTTCCTCGTAACTGAGTGTGCATTTCTGAGTCTGCGTGGGGAGGAGGAGCACAGACTTTAACCTACTTAAAAGCCTTTCTGCAACAGGTGATGGAATTGACAATTTCTGGAAAGTCCTAGAGGAAGGCAGAAACTGCACAGAAGAAATTCCACCTGAGCGATTCAATGTCAAAGAGTGGTATGATCCAGATGAAAACAAGCCAGGAAAAATGTATACAACACGAGCTGCTCTTCTCAATGAGTGAGTCTGTTATTCTGCTGTGCCACTGACTTTTTTTGTTCTTAAACTGATAAGCCCAGCCTTTCAGAGGGTGCAAGGCACAGGGAGAGCTTATAAATGGGACCTAGGAACTGTCTTTCTTTTATCTAACATGATGAACATTCAGTTGTCAAACTGCAGGAATTTTTGGTGTGGAACTTCAATGAGCAAATTTAGCTGCAGGCCATGTTAAGCACATATGTACATGGTTGTGAACACATATGACCTTTGATTACATAATAAAGAAATCACATAATCCAGCATGCACGTAGATACTCACCATGTGTTGAGATGTTATCTGCCATGTGCATGCTTGTCTGCATTTTTTGGGCTACAAAAGTAGACAGGTATTATGCATGAGTGGGTATTTATACTGCATCTGAGTTGGTCGCCAGCCTTTCAAATGATTCATACTGTCTATAGTACTATTACACCAGTTACTGCTTTGTTTTAAATGAAATTGCAAGAAATGTATACTTTGTGTCTAGAAGTAGATGCATACTGCATAGATAGTGTATAATTTTATGGGCTGTGTATTTTAGATTTAATTCATTTGACAACCACCTGTTTGGCATTAATAATATGGAAGCTGAACGCATGGATCCGCAACAGAAGTTACTGATTGAATGCACATTCAAAGCCCTGGAGGATGCAGGAGTCCCTGTAGAAGCTATCAGTGGCACCAACACAGGTGTTTTTGTTGGTAAGATGAAAATTTAACGGTGAATAAAGTATGTTTGAACCTCACAGAGATCAGAGCACTCCTTCATGAACTTTACATACATATCTAGCACTGGAGATCTAAGGCTATTGTGCTATGACACTACTGATTATTTTTCCTAGGAATTACTAGGCTACTCTAGAAGTTCATCATAATTCGTGTATCTATTTTAGATGCCTCTCTTAGAATCTTCACACCCTGAGGCTGAAGCAGGAAACAGCTAAACTGCTTTACCAACCCAACCCTTTCCAGGAACAGCACCCTCAAGCCAGGCCTAAACTTTTTTCCACTATACTGTTTTCCAGCATAACATTGTTAAAGTGTTGTGGGGGTTAAGATCCTTCTAAATCATCAGAAACCCTCATGTATATATTAGTGTGCTACTAAGGTGCATATGTCCAGCTGCTTACCTCAGTACCTGGAAAAGTTATGGAGAATATAATGGGTGTTGTTGAAAGACATTTAAAGGACAATGCAGTCATCAGGCACAGTCAACAGGAAAGTTTTGTTTAATCTGATATCCTTCTAAAGTAAGGACACCTACCTAGTGGTTGAAGGGAAAGTGGAAGATGTAGTTTTCCTGGATTTTAGTAAGGCTTTTGATACTGTCCCTCACAGCATTCTTCTGGACAAGCCCAACTGGTGGATGACCAGGTATACTGTGTGCTCAGTGAAGAACTGGGTGAAGGGCAGGGCTGAAAGGGTTATGGTGAATGTGGCTGCACCTGGCTGACAACCAGCCATCAGCAGTGTTCCTCATTGCTCACTTTTAGGGCCAGTTCTGTTCACTATGTTTATCAATGGTCTGGATGCAGGAGTTGAATGCACCATTAATTAGTAAGTTTGCAGTGATACTAAATTAGGGAGATAGTGTTGACTCTCTCAGGGGACAAGAGGCCTTGCAGAGGGATCTAGATATATTAGAGCATTGTGCAATCCTCAAAGACACGAAATTTAACAAGGAAAAAAATGCCAGATTCTGCACTTGGGATGGGGTAGCACTGGAGGTAAGTATAAATTGGGAAAGAAGTGGCTGGAGAGAGGCTAGAGAAAGGACTGCCTTTCAGGAAGAGATCTGGTGCATTAATTAAATACAGTATAATCAGCTGGTCAAAAGAGGTGATTATCCCACTGCATTTAGCATTGGTGCAGCCTCACCTTGAGTACTGTTTGCAGTTCTGGGCACCACAATTTAAAAAGGAGGTGCACATATGAGAGCAACAAAGCTGGTGAAAGGGCTGAAAGGCGTGTGCTGTGAGGAGTTGCTAAGGCCTCCGGGTCTGTCTAGTTGGGAGAACAGGAGATTGAGGAGTGAACTCTGCTTTCCACAGCTTCCTGAGAGGAGGAAGCGGAAAGGGAGATGCTGCTCTCTTCTCCTTGTGACAGGAAGCATCGGAATGGTACAAAGCTGTGCCAGGAGAGGTTTGGATTTGATATTGGGAAGCATTTATTTACAGAGTGGTGAAACAGTCAAAAAAGTTCCCTAGAGAGATTGATGACCCAAGCCTGTTAGTGTTTAAAAGACATTTGAACAATGCCCTTAATAATATGCTTTAACTTTTGGTGAGATGCAAATTGGTCAGGCAGTTGGAGTACATGATCATTACAGGTAACTTTCAACTGAACTATGCTATGCTGTGCTGTGCTGTGCTATGCTATTCAGTCAAGGAGCTAGAATAACAGCACATTTTTCCTGGTGTAATCTGTGTCTCCTTTAAGAGGAGTTTTCTGGGGAAGTTAGGCTGATGTAATTATAGGGATAAACTCTTTACCTTTTAGTCTAAGATATGCTCTTCTTTCACAGATGAGACTATTCCTTGCTCTCTGAACAAAGATGTTGCATTTTCTACACATGCCCATGGTCTTGAGGATCCACCGTATTTCAAGCATATGTATTCACAGAAAGAGGAGGCAACTTCTCTCACAGGCCCTGCTCTTTTCTATTTCTGTCTTATTTACTGGATCACATTGAGCAAACCAAAGATAAAAGCCTTAGATGTAGCTTATGCTATGACCTTTAACTTGGTACATGTGAGGAACTGAAACTAATGTCTTGTGTATTTATATCCCAGCTATCCTCACTGTAGCTTCTTAATTACCATAGCTAAATCAAAGCAACCACTCTCAAACTGAGAAACAAGCTACAAAGAGCTTAGCGGCATCATTCAATGAGCTAAGCCATCAGGAAAGGCTTGTCACTTACTGTGCAGGTAGCAATTTCAAGTGTTAGGTATGTTTACGTAAGTTGGGTCCAGGGAAAATTGCTGAGAGTTTTGCCTGTGACTTGTGTTGAAGCAAAATTTCACCATAGAAGCACTACTGATGCCATGTAACTTACTATTAAAACAAACAAACCCAAACCACATTATCAGTTTTAGAAGTGTACATCCCTTTTCCTCGCTTGGGTTTATATGCCATGTATTTGATATTTTTACAGGAATTATGAATCGAGACTATGAAGTCGTAACAAGCAGAATAGTGACTGAAATAAATCATTATGATGGTACTGGATCAGCAATGAGTATTATTGCTAACAGGGTGTCATTCACATTTAATCTGACTGGACCATCACTGACTGTTGACACTGCATGTTCATCTTTTCTTTTTGCTCTGCACTACGCCTTGCAAGCAATTAAATCAGGTAACGGGACTGAAGAGATGCTAGACAATGAAATTAGGATTGCTACTATTTCTGTCTCTTATTCTGGACATCTCAACATGAGTATGTTTCTATTTTACTCCAGGAGATTGTGAGGCAGCAATCTGTGGTGCAGTGAACTGCATAATAGATCCCCGCACCTTTGTATCTTTGAGTAAAGCAAAAATGATCTCTCCGGAGGGACTAAGCAAACCTTTCTCCAAACAGGCAGATGGCTATGGAAGGGGAGAAGGCTGTGGTGCTCTTTTCCTCAAACCACTGAAAAAGGTAAGACTGCTTGTGAAGCAGTGTAACATAAGAGTGGTTGCTCACCTGCTCTTAAAATTACTTTTCCAGAAAAGATTTCCCAATTCAAGCTTAAGATTAATGAAACATTTGTTAAGCATTAAGCATTTATGTACTTCCCCTACTATGGGAAATGGATCACACATTTAAAAGTTAGTATCATACTTTGTCTGTTCTTGGATTTGTTGTTCTGTTTTCTCCTGTACAGAGAAAGCATAAGATTATCAAAGATCATTTTCCCTTTTTAATGAAACAGGCAAAGGAAGACTACAGCAAAATCTGGGGTGTTATAAACATCAGTGCAATTAATCAGAATGGTAGGTTCGTGACACCAATCACAAGACCATCTCAAATACAGCAAGAGAATTTACTGCGCAGAATTTATGAAACTCATGTTGATCCCTCAGTTGTGCAGTACATTGAAGCACATGGTACAGGAACTGCTGCTGGAGATCCTACTGAAGCTGAAAGCATAGGTAATGTCATTAGTAAAAAGAGGTCTTCACAAGTTTCCATTCTGAAAATTGGTTCAGTGAAAGGAAATATTGGGCACACTGAATCAGCTGCTGGAGCAGCAGCATTAATAAAAGTGCTTCTGATGATGCATCATGGAAAGATTGTTCCATCCTTGCATTACTCGAAGGAGATGAGCAGCATCGATACAGAGAAATTAAACCTAGAAATTCCCACAACTGTGGAGCCCTGGGAAGAATCCGGTGAGTATGGAAGAGTAGCTGCTATCAACTGCTTTGGATTTGGAGGAACCAATGCTCATGTTGTAGTCAGGCAAGCAAAGCAGCTAGAGCCTCCTCCTGCCTTTAAGAGGCCTCTTGAATTAGTTCTGCTGTCAGCAGCATCAAGTAAGTCCCTTCAGATGACAATGGCTGATACAGCTGACCAGCTGAGCACAAGGAATTCCATAACCCTTCCAAGCCTGGCCTATACGTCTGCCTGCAGAAGAGGCCATGCTAACCACAGGTACCGAAAAGCATTTGTCACAAATTCTCTCCAACACTTGCAGCAGGAGGTTATGCTGGCAGCAAGCACTGAAGTTGCCATGTCAAAGGTGGAACCACAGCTGGTATTTGTGTTCTGTGGCAATGGTGTAACGCTGAAGGAGTTCAGTGAGGTATTGCTGAGCTCCGAGCCCGTGTTCAGAGACAAGTGTAAGGAAACTGAAGCGCTTTTTCAGAAACATGCTCCCATCAGCTTTCTGCCAGCAAGAGGTGAAAGGCCGAAGGATTTGTTGAACCCGGAGCTTTTCCAGATCATGCTTTTTACCCTGCAGGTTGCCCTAGGTGCCCTTCTGAAATACTGGGGCATTAAGCCAGTCGCTGTTGTTGGCCACTCAGTAGGGGAAGTTGCTGCTGCGCATTTTGCTGGGTACCTTTCCCTGGCAGATGCAGTCAAAGTCATTTATCACCGGAGTAGGCTGCAGTCAAAGACTGAGAGTGGCAGAATGTTGGTGGTTGGAAACATCCCTGTTGAAGAGATTGTTGAATATCTGCATCCCTACTCAGGAAAGGTGTGCATTGCAGCTTTCAACAGCCCAATTTCCTGCACCTTGTCTGGAAATTCCTACTTTATGGACGCTGTCCAGAGAGATTTAGCTCAAGCTTTCAGACAGAGAAACATCTTTCTCCATGTTTTAAGCGTCTCAGCTGCATACCACAGCCCTAGCATGGATATGATACTTGGGGAGTTTGAAGAGAACATACAGCCTTTAGAAAAACAGAAAGGGGAAATTGAAGTGATTTCAACACTGACCGGGTTGGCTGCTTCTGAAAATGACTTTGCTCAGGGCAAATTCTGGGCCCGACATATTCGTGAGCCTGTTGCTTTCACTCAAGCCATCAAAACTGCAGCCAGAGATAGGGAAAATGTGGTGTTTGTGGAAATAGGTCCTCAGCGAGCATTGCAGCGGAGCATAAAGGAAACTCTAGGAAATAGCACAAAGGTGTTCTCTTCTTTGCAAAATGATGTAGAGTATCAGACACTCTTCACCCTGGTAGGAAATCTGTTTGAACTGGGATATAATCCCAAGTGGCAGCACTTTTATAATGGGTATCAAAGTGCTCCAGTGGACATTCCACGGTATCAATTTGATCGCCAAAAACTTATTAGGCATCTGAAATTATATCAAGACACAGGAAGATATGTCAGTGACAGTCATCCTTTGATTAATGGCATAAACAGTGACAAAATGGAGTTTAGCTGCCTGCTGTCTCAGGACACAGCTTCGTACATATATGAGCACAAGAGCAATGGTGTGGCTTTAGTCCCTGGTGCTTTTTATGTGGAACTTGGTCTGGCCTCTGTGATGAGCAGCTCAAGGCCTAAAGTGCCTCTGAGTTCTTGTCAGATGAATATCAATTTTTCTGCACCGTGTGTTCTCACACAGAGCTCCCAAGTCTTGAGCATCAAGCTGAGTCCACAAAAAGCAGTGACAGCCTTTGAGATACTGTCTTCCTCTAATGTAATTTACGCTGCAGGCCAAGTAACAAAGGGGCCTGAAGCTGTGGTGGAAGAAAGGACCATCTCCTTCCAAGACATCTGTCAAAGATGCAGGTTGGTGATAAGCAGAGAGGAGGTTTATGAAGCCCTGTCTCAGACTGGCTTTCAGTATGGCTCTATATTCAAGCAGCTCAGTGATGTGCACTATTGCCAGGAACTAAAGGAAGCTATAACAAGCATAAAGGTAAACAAGGAGACGGCCATAGAGATGTATAGCTACTGTATCCATCCAGTACTGCTTGACTGTTTTCTGCAGATGACCACTGTTATGACTTCAAGGACTTTCCCATCTAGAGTAGGCTTTCCTTCAGAAATAGGCAGCCTGGTGGTGCTCCGACCGCTGGAGGAAGAAATGATGATATATATGAGAACAAGCAAATCCACTGAGAACTGCCTGGAGGTCTGCGGGTGCTTTATGGACAAACAAGGCTCCATTTTGGCTGAACTAAAGCGTGTTGCCATCACTTTCATGAAGCAAGCATCTTCCAGAGATAATGAGTTCATGTTTGAAAACAAGTGGAAAGAAATATCTCTTTCACAGATAGCTGGAAATCGGGGGACTATGCCCAGAGTCCTAGTGTTTGCTGACAAATTTGGGATAGCTGAGAAGCTCAAAAAATATTTGCATCCTGATTCAAGATACATTATGTATGAAGACTGGGAAGCCCTCCTGGAAGGCCACACGCAGAATAAAATGAGAGCAGAGACTGAGAATTATGATGAAATTCTGTTCCTGTGGGGAATTCAAAAGTTAAATGAACGTTTCCCAAGCAAAGTGGTAGACCAATTATCAAGGTGCTGTGAAGCCTATCGCCAAGTTGTTGTGGCATTAAGAGAGAAAATGTCACACTGTTTAGTCACAGTGATCACCTACAGAACGACTGAAAGGTATGTAGACCATGTTAACTGTGGGTTTGCATTGTATGGCATGACCAGAACTTGTATTGTTGAAGTTCCAGAAATCATGTTTCAGATGATTGACCTCAGCTCTGCCAGCTCCCTGGACATCTCAGTGCTAGCAGATGTTCTTGTCAGACGCAAACCTGAAGAGTATCCAGAACTTCGCATCAACCAAGGAAGAATTTACATGGCTGAAGTCAGACGCACACCTTTTGTAGATGCAGATTACTGCCAACCTGTAAGATCTGTCCAGAATTCAGAAACATTTACCTTGTACACTTCTGATCCATACGCGGCAAAAGACTTGTCTGCTGAATTATCCCCCAGCACAGCTACTCAACTTGAGAAACACAGCGTTGAAATTCAACTGGATAAAATATGTCTCCACTCAGAAGATTATTTTCCCATTAGTGTTTCTAGTCATAATTTTGGTAAGACACTGTACTGGAATTCACAAGTAATAGACAAACACAGACTTTTAGCTCTGGATTTCAGTGGCACAGTCACAGCAACGGGTGTCGATGTAAAGAAAATTAAAGTGGGAGATCATGTGGTTTCATGTTATCCATCTGCTGCATCATCCAGAGTTCAGATTCCAGGAACAGTTTGTTTCAAAGTAAATAAATTCCCATGCTTCCAGAATGTCCCTTGTATGTCATACTTTATCATTGCATGGGAAATCTTCAATAAGAGATTACCCAAGGGGAAATATGGCAGAACTTTGGGCATTATATCTACAGAGCCATCATCAGTTTTTTGCCATGTTCTTTCTGCTGCAGCAGAAGAGATGGGTTGGAGAACAGTACTTGTGAAGCCCACTCCTGATAAGTTCCGGTATATAAACTTATGCAATGCCCTTGTTGTTCTTCCTCCAGCAAACAGACTGTCTCAGGAGGATCTGGCCCACATGTGCTTTCTTAAAGATGTGGTGATAGTGTGTGGTAATCGACAGTCTGAGTGTATCCAGAATACCAGTGAAATGGATCATGAAAATATCAGCTTTCATATCCTTACACTTGCCAGTATTTTCCAGAAAGCATCTCTAAAGGAATTGCAAAAGGCTCTGCGTGCGTGGATCAGTTCCATGGAGATGAAAAAGTTTAGACATCTATCAGGTTCTGTTTTTCAGCAGACTGAGAACTTTGAAAGGGTAAACTCTGTGATGTCATATTTTACCTGCAAATCTGTCCCACTTGCTGTATTGAGAAAACAGAAGGACATCACTATGCTTTCAGATATACCACTGTATGAATCCCAGAAGCTGTTTAAGCAGAATGCTGTTTATGTAGTAGTTGGGGGGCTCACTGGACTTGGCTTTGAAACAGTGAAATTCATAGCCAAGAATGGAGGAGGGTGTATTGCAATATTCTCCAGGAAAATGCCAAGCAATGAGAAGCAAGAAGAGATGAAAGCTTTGCAGGAGCAGTATAGAGAGAGCAAAATACTGTTCGTGCAGTGTGACGTTACTTCGACTAATGATGTTGAGAAAGCTTTCCAGTCCATTGCAAACATCTTTACAGGGAGTCCAATCAAAGGTGTATTTCAAAGTGCTGTTGTTTTACATGACGGCCATCTTGAAGTTCTGAAGTTGGCTGACTTTCAGAAAGTGCTGAGTCCAAAAGTAGCGGGGACCCTAAATCTTCACTGGGCTACCAGAGGCCAGGAGCTTGACTACTTCGTGTGCTATTCCTCTGTAACTTCCTTTCTGGGAAATTCCACCCAGACAAACTATGCAGCTGCAAACTCTTTCTTGGATGTCTTCTGCCTCTACCGGAGGAACCGTGGGCTTTCAGGCCAATCCATTAACTGGGGTGCTTTGAACCTTGGCATATTGCTCAATCAAAACCATCTTCAGTCCATTCTGGAATCCAAAGGCATAGACATTATGCAAGTGCATGAAATTCATGAGTATCTCAAGAAGAGCTTACTTATGAATAACCCGCAGCAAGTTGTCGCCAAATTAAACTATCAAGCTTTATTACATCACATATTTTCTCAGATTATTTCACTCAGAAGTCGCTTCCTATCATTTCTATCAGAAGAATATAGGAACAAGCCTGAAACTTCTGAGAAAACTCAAGTCCAGGATGCTGCCTCAGTCAAACCTGAAGACTATATCCTCTCACTGGTGACTGAACTCACCAACTTGAGCCCAGATGAACTAACCATGAATACAGCACTTTCATCATTGGGCATAGACTCTATGTTAGCTATGGCAATTCAGAATCGTGTCTTTCAGGAAAGAAAGGTGAACGTACCCCTTCTGAAACTGCTTGATCCTCACACAACTCTGTCAAATTTAGTAGTAGTTTTAGAAGAAACAAGCAAGGCAAAAGGAACAGTTAAGAAAAAACACCCTGTAGTTGAAAGTACAGAAAATGGAAGCTGGCTATAAGAGTCTTCTCATTCAGGAATTGTGTAACTTTGAAGATATCTGGACCCCTCATAGTACCTAAGAATGAGTCATTGCAGACCAGGTAGAACATCTGGTAATGCTGAGTGTACTCTTCTGCATCAGTCCAGAAACCCCCCCAACTATGTTCTTCTGCCATTGTGCTAGCTGTATTAATTTCAGTCAATTGTTTGACTTGTTACTTTCAATATTTTGTATCTTCATTTTAACTGGAAATAGGTAGGTTAATACATACACATTTTAATTTGGTAAATGTGG
Source organism: Coracopsis vasa (assembly GCA_026283785.1). Classification (NCBI taxonomy): domain Eukaryota; kingdom Metazoa; phylum Chordata; class Aves; order Psittaciformes; family Psittacidae; genus Coracopsis; species Coracopsis vasa. Next base: position 19,019 of record JANHGB010055207.1, read on the forward strand.
ATGTTCAACATACATTGCATTTTTTAAACCTGTCCTGGTTTCAGCTGGGATAGAATTAATTTTCTTCCTAGTAGCTGGTGCAGCACTGCATTTTGGCTTTAGTCTGAGAATAATGCTGATAACACACTGATGGCTTAGTTGTAAGTAGCACTTACTGTGATCAAGGACTTTTCAGTCTCATGCTCTGCCAGTGAGGAGGGGCATGGGAAGCCAGGAGGAAGCAGAGACAGGACACCTGACCCAAACTAGCCAAAGAGGTATTCCATACCACAGCACGTCACGCCCAGTATAGAAACTGGGGAGAGTTACCCAGAAGGGCCAGATCGCTGATTGGGTTGGCCTGGATGTCGGTCGGCAGGTGGTAAGCAATTGTATTGTGCATCACTTGTGTTTATTGTCTGTTTTTCCTTTCCGTTTTAGTTTTATATTCTCTCCCCTTGTTATTTCCCTTATCATTATTATTATTATTAGTAGTAGTAGTATATTGTACTTTAGTTATTAAACTGTTCTTATCTCAACCCAGGGGTGTACATTCTTCTAATTCTTCTCCCCATCCCACCTGGGGAAGAAGGGAGTAGGGGTAAATGAGTGGCTGCATGGTGGAGTTACCAATTGGGTCTAAACCACAACAAAGCCATATTAAAGTCTTGATGAAAATGGTATGTTTGCACCTCTAAATGACGAATGTACATGTAAAAGAGCACAGGATTATCACTCTTTTTGTCATTATTGTATTCTTAATGTATTATTCTTTTTTGAATACTATCAAATGTGTATAAATATATAGACATCTTTCTGAAAGACATCTAAATGTTGTGAATATCAAAGGTTTCTTCTCAAAAAATTAAACATTTTCGTTATGTTTACAAAAATCTTAAAAATGTATCAGTTGCAAAGCATAGAGTAAAACAACTGTTTTTCTTTATTAACTAACCACATTTTATGAAAGCCCAAATAAACAAGAATAGTAAAAAAGTTTAAAAAGCAAAGCCTAAGGTGTGTCTTTGTCTTATTTTGATTTTCTGTCCCTCACCCACTCTCTTGGTTTAAATTTTCCTAATCATAACACCTGCCTTTGTTTTACTCCAGTTAGAAAATACAAACTTTTTTCCAAAGACATTGAATAAAACTTTGTTTATAATCTCTTAATGTGGGAACAGCATCCTTCTATTGTTTCTCCCTTTTATGCCTGATTACCATTCACCGTGAGATGTCCGTTGCAGCACTGGTTGCACTCTCCAGTGTATGGAGTATCCATGGACTATGAGGTCCTGCTGAAACCATCTCTTCTCCAGGCTGAACAAGCCCAGTTCCCTCAGCCTTGTCTCACTGCTCTGGTGCTCCAGACTCCAAGCATCTTGATGGCCTTCTGCTGATATTAGTCAAATTTATCTATATTGTTCTTATATTGTCAGACCTGGAACTGGACCAGGGTTCGTGATGTGGTGTAATGAGTGACGTACAGTGTACTGGTGGTACCATCAGTGTGATGTAATGAGTAAAGGGGAAGATTCACTTCCCTCAATCTATGGGCTATGCTCCTGCAGATACAGTCCAGTTGATTGTTAGCCTTCACTGCTGCCAGTGTGTGCAGTGAACTTGTGCTCAGTCCACTGACCACAGGACTCCCTGATCCTTTTCATCCAAGCTGCTCCCCAGCTCATAACGTTGTGGGCTTAGTCTGTTTCACATGCAGAACTGGTGCAGGGGGCTATTCCATTCCAGGTGCAAGGCCTTGGATTCACCATGGTTGAAATTAATGAAGATTCTCTTAAGCTATTTATCCCTCTGAATAGTGGCCTTCCTCTCCAATGTGACAAATGCACTGCTAATATCACCTATTAGGCTGTGGTAGTGCATCCTCCCTCACTCATCCTCTGGGCTGCTCCATGATCTCAGGAATTCCCATCAGATCTTGGCCTTTGTGTAATGAGTCACCTCTCCTGCCATGAGTGGGTTTATCACCTATCACCTATGTGTGGTATTACACTGCTTAAGCTCCTGTGTTTGCTATGTCTCTATACATAGGCAGAGCTATGACATATACAACTATACTTTTACTAAGTTTGTCTTATGGGGGACGTTTCAATCTCTTAATAGAGCAAGCACTGTTAAAGCAAGCACTGTAGGCTCATTTGTCACTGAGAAATCACAGATGACAGCTCTGCTATGAAATCTTAATAAGTATTTTTCCAGCTTCCGATAAATCAGGCCTGACTACAAGCATGGCCCATAAATCATTTCCAAAGATCCAACCTGTGCCAAACAATAGCAAAAACATGGCAGCAAGTCCACAGAAACGTGGCATGTGTTCTGGAGGAGAGCAAAGCCCTGTGCTTCTGCAGTCACCTCACCTCAGTCTGCAAAGAAGAAGGTGTAATCAAAAGTTACACATGGTCTTCAGGAAGCTCAACATGCTCTCCTTGCTGTGATGAGATACACATGGTCACTGAAGTGCTGGGAACTCAGCACAATGCCTGAGCCAAAGGAACATGTCCTTTGAGGAGACAGTGCAGTCAGTAGAGCTTCATTGCTGCTTCAAAATGATTTGAACTCAAAAGTGGCTTCTTCAGTGTCATAAACACTGGAGCTAACTTAAGTAGAGATGATACACTCGTATTAACTGCGCCATGCTAAAGCCATCTATGTCAACTCCTGGCAAAGCAGCAGATATGGAAGATGTGAGGAGGCTCAACACCCCAGGACAAGCTGCCCGCGTCAAAGTTCAAAGCAAGGACAGCTATGGTTTCTTACTTAGGACAGTGGCAGGAGGAGGGACTGCAGCGAGAGAATCCCCCTTAATCTCTTAAGAAGAAGGCCATTGCTAAGCAGCCTGTTTCCCAGCTGGCCTATGGTTTGAGAAAAGAAAGAGTTCAAACTGAGCTCCCAAACTCCTCTCCTGCTCCACACCTAAACTCATTAGCCAGAGGTTCACCTCAAGTAAGCAGACATATTCTGCAGTGCAAAAGCCCAAGCGGTGAGCCGTGATGTCTGCTGATGGCCTGCCCACATCTGTCCAAAGGCTGGCTAGGGCTTGCCAGACTGCTCAATGCTGGTGTGGCAGCAGAGGAGAAGCAGCAGCAGCTCTGGAACACCTCATAGTCCTGCACCTCATGGTGCACCTCATGGTGCAGGATGGGGTGTTCCAGGGAAAACACAGTAGCAGATGTCCTTGCAAGAGGCCTAGTGTGAATGGAGCAACCAGTGGTTAGCTCCATGGGGTGGGTAGGTGGTGAGGAGAAGTTCCAGTAGGGCTTAGGGACCCATGAGCAGCTGACACTGGACATTGGAAAAGGATGAGTGGGAGGTGGGTTTTCCTGCCTGCTGGTTTTCAGGAAGGCAGAGCTTTGTCTGGGACACAGAAATGCCTCTTTTGTAGAGAGCAGCTGAAGGCTGATAACTGCACTACAGAAGGAGGCACATTATGATGTATTTCAGTCAGTTGTTAGTTTCCAGATTTTTAAATATTCTGTTTATATTTTTTGAAAGGCAAGTTTTTGTACTGTCGATTTCTCTAAACGTGTTCTATTTGCCTGGTCAGGTTTTTGGCTTTCTCTTGGCAAAGTAATCACTGTTATGATAGCACTGTGAAAGCTGGATTTTCATAATCTACTGATGGTGCTTATATTCCGAGGTTTTGCTGAAGGAGTTCGTCTTCTAGTGTGCTTTGATTTTGCCTACTCTGTGGATCTGCCATAAATGTCCCAGAGACCAAAATACATGAATAAAAACAAGACCATGACCAGTCTCCAAAGTATAGTGAGAAACCTGATCTTGGAAGATGCTCTGGCAAAGGGACAGCAGCAATTTGTGATGCATGGTAAGACAGCAGTGGCAGAGCACTGACTACTCTTTTCTTTGTGTCTGCCAAATACTTAGTACATATGACCAGAAAAATAGCCTGGAAAATCCACACAGATGACACAGTAGCTCAGAGATATGCTTGTCCTGAAAGCAGCAACCAGCTGGAAGAGAAGGAGAAGTTACCCATAAGCAACTGAATGGAACTCAAAAACACAGAAGCAACCCTTAGTGCTGTGGAAGCAGTGACAAAGTCTCCAGTGCTGTTCTATCAAACATTGTAATCGGAACACATAAGCAGGACCTTGGAGCTCTTGCTTATGTCTCTGAATTAGTTTAAAAGGGTATTTTTCTTCATCAGCTTCTGTGAAACGTGATTGTTTGAGGAAAGCAGTAGCTGTCATTTCCTCCTGAAAAATGATGTTCTGCTCAAAATCTGAACTGTAATTAGATAAATTACTTGTGAAAAAAACCTCTGTATCTGTGTTTAACAGAAGGCTTTTAGCGACAGTGTTGTTTGGTCTTTGCAATTAATCTCAGATAGAGCTAACTACATAGGGTGTATTTTTAAAGATTCTGTGTTCTCAGTCTCCAAATTCTCAATCATGTTATCAGAGAAAGGATCCCATTAGCAGGATGCATATTCGGTAATAAGATAATCATGACTCTGGCACAGTACTTGGAAAACAATTTATTTTTACGGTCAGAGCCTGAAGTGATAACATTTAGCCAAACTGCTAAAATATTTGTCTCCCCTTCTCTGAGTACAACCATAAATGCAATTAGTCAGATATGTTCTAAACAGCAGCGACATAAATACAGGATTAATGGCAAAGAGCTCTAATGTTTCTTTGGAAAATGTGCTCACTTTCTGCTTTCTGCCCCAGGCAATTCATCAAAACATCCCCCTGTTGCATAAAAGGAGCTTGCAAGCTGAACTAACAATTTCATCTTCCTGCAAGTAACCCAGTGTCTGTTTCTTTTGCCTGGATCGTGTAATGCCTGGTAACATGCGTGTTGGCCTGCACCCAGACCAGGGGCCACAGCATGTCAGGACCACGGCACAGCAGTGGCCGTAGCTCTGGCAGAGGCTGGGAGATGGAGCCTCAAGCTTACAAGCATTTCCCCAAGACCAAGGCTGGCTGTGGCCATGGCCTACCCACAGTGCCTCTGGGAGCCTTTCTCCATGGCCCCAGCTGAGCTACCATGGCCCTGAGACCAGGCAGACAAACCCCAGACTCAGTGACATAGTTTGGTGGTGAACTTGGCAGTCCTGGAGTAACAGCTGGACTTTGTGATGTTAAGGTGTTTTCCAACCCAGTTGATTCTTCAGATAACATCCCAGAGAAGTGGGTATACAGTTGATAGTGGCAATCTTGCTGATAACAGCTTCCCTCAGACACAGAATCACAGAATCATTAGGGTTGAAAGGGACCTCTCCAGATCATCCAGTCCAACCCCCATGCCAACGCAGGGCCACCTACAGCAGGTTACACAGGAACACTTCCAGGCAGATTTTGAATGTCTCCATTCACAAATGTCTCCAAGGAAGGAGACACCACAACCCAAACTGGGCAGCTCTGCCACTCTCAACATCAAGAAGTTCTTTCTCATGTTGAGGTGAAACTTCTTGTGTTTTATTTTATGGTCATTGCCCCTTGTTCTGTTGCTGGGCACCACTGAGAA
>JANHGB010055212.1:0-25095 GCA_026283785.1 Coracopsis vasa
GACCCATCTTCCCAAAACCCACCAGTCTGTTGGGCTTGACGCAAGGTAAGGTTGGCAAAACTCCCAAACTTCCAAAACAAACCAAACATCTATAAATAGGGCCACAGAATTTTCAGTGAGGCACATGGAGTCCTGCTTGGTAGGGGAGAACCAGCCTTCCCACCCTCTGCCTGCGAGATTTCTATTCCATTGAAAGCACGTGAGGGAGACAAGATACTCAAGGTGAGAAGGCTGCACTGCTTGCAGCTCATGTGTGCAACCACTCTATTCTCTGCATGCTTTGGAGCTGTCACCATGAAAGTTTCCCTTCAGCACACAAACATACCAACTTGTGAGTCATTTGCAGTGCGGTAGCCTACGGGTTATGACTGCAGCATGAGGCGAGAGAGCTGCATGGGGGACCACTGCCTTCAAACTCAGCCAGCTGCTGTGCATCCACTCCCCTGGGCAAAGCATGCACCAGGCTTATTTAAAGGTATATTATCACATTCAACTACATAACTTTCCAGAACAGAAAAGCTCAGGCAGTCAGAAGGTCTAAGCTGTGGGGAAATGGGGCATGTATGCATGTGGCTAACACAGTTTTTCTGACACTTCTGCTCTCCTGTAACTGTTAAAGAGTTACCTGGGCATTTACTCATGGCCAAGCAACACCTGTCTTAAAACATGTTTTTAAAAATGTACCTGCAAGTGCAGGAGCAATGCAGCTCTCACCAGGGGTGATCCATGGGGCGCATATTGCTTTCCGCTGCCATTTTACAGATTTTGCCCTCTTGTTCTGTTTTCTGCACATTTCATGTGGCAGCAGCTCAGACCAGCCATGGTATCTAAGTTCCCTGCTCCTTGCAGGCTGTACTGGATGTCTGCAGGCTCAGTTAGCCCTTGCAGCTACCTTAGATTTGAGCATTCAGGGGATGCCATAGGAATGTCTTGAGATGGGAGCACATCTGCAGCAGCCAGCTGCAGGGGCTGCAAAAGGACTGACATGCCATAAATCAGGAAGACAAACAACTAAGCGGAACACACTGGGCCCAAGTGTCTGGAAGGTAGCTTCCAGCTCACAGCACAGCGAGCACAAAAGCTCATCCATTTGCACAAAGCATCTGTGCCATACAGCATGCATCATTCCTACTGCATCCTGCTAGAAGGGTCTCTTCAGCTGTAGGAATTAGACACAAGGACTCCGACTGATCCTTTCAATTTTGAAACGTGTCACATGAAGTGCCAAATTAGAAGCAGTGCTGCCCTCAACCCTTTCTTCAGTCAAGATTGATGAATCCAGGCCTGGCTGATGTACCTACAAACTGACACCTAAGCTGCAAGATTGGGACATAGCTCACAGTATATTATCCTAAGCTTCCTCCACTCACGTGCACAGTTCATGCGCATGTTAACAGCTATCATTTTCTGGCTGGGTATGGTTAAGGTCAGGGAAATGAGCTGTAGGACAGGATACACTGTAGGAGGGTTAGAGGGCTTCCGTGCAGCTACAGCATCATGTTAGCAACACTCAGAGCTCACCCTCTGCAGCTTGGAGAGTCTCGAGTTCATGGCTGTTGCACCCACATCCAGCTAGAGTGCAAACATAGGGCGTTGAAAACCTCTGCTCCACAAATGCCATCTCCTACCACAGAAACTAGGGGAGTTGCCATGCATTTCCAATCCAGAAAGCTTTCTGAGAAAGGAATGCTCACAAATGCTTGTGCCGGGCAGACCTACTCAGTGAAGAGTTTTGTCTCCGGAAGAAATCACTGTCTCTCCCCCATAAAACCCTTCCCCCCAGAGCACCTAGCTCTGTGGGAACTGCTGGCACATTATAGCTCCAATTTCACAAGCAGCAACAAGATCTGCCTTCGTAATTCAAAGCCAGTAGCTGAACCACAAAGAGGATCTCCTGTGACCAGTACACTACTTCACTTTCTCTCTACACCTTGTAGAATCTAGATGTTGTCGGGGCTTGGGCAAACTCAAAGAGCTGGTGACTACTGAATCAATTTGGAGAATTCACTTCCTTTTCTGAACAAAAAGCCAGAGACATGAGCACGAATTTTATAAAATCACCACCTCCCTTAGCCAAAGTGGTAAAACTGCTGCAGACTTTATCAGCTGGAAGCCCCCAAACACAGCAAGTGAGAAGGATTTACTCAAAGCATCTAGAAATAGCTTAAAGAAAAACATCACCATTTAAATTCAGGCTGGAGATGGACCATGAGACTGTACGTTGGGGCTAAGCAACCTGCTCCAGCGCTTGATTCTGCTGCCATCTCCTGACCAAACACTCTCTTTCTGAAACAGCCATTGTTATGCTGAAGTTATGAGGCACCATCCATAGCAAGCTGCTTTCTCAGAGCCCCAGCATTTCTCAAAAGGGGAAAAAATATCATCATAAGCTGCGGGTCACTCCTGCCAATACCACAGTCTACACTGCAGTAGTCACAGGGAATGCATCAAGTCTAGGAGCAGTGAGGAGGCAAAACATGAGCTCTGTTGGGCTCTCTGATCAAAAAACCCATTCTATTGGCTCTAATGCCTGACAGGGACAGGAAGCCACAGCTATTTTACATGCTTTATGCAGGATAATGTCTCCAACTTTCCAATAACAAGCAGAGTCCTCCCTTCCATAGCAGGAAGCCAATCTCAAGCTCAAGGACAACCGGCCCTCACGCCAGCTCCCAGCCACAAACTGATGGCTCTGCATCCAGCCAGACAACTGTTAGTGGAGGAAGAAGCAGGTGTGGAAATCCCCCTGGCTCCTCCTGGCCCAGGTTCACAGCCTGTCTTCCCCACTCACCTGTTCCTCAGGGTTCTCAAAAGGAATCACAAGCACCACATCCCCAGCTTTCAGCTGCAGCTCATCACTGTCAGTGGCTGTGTAATCATGCATGGCCTGGACTTATGAGGAGAGGAGAGAAAAGCCTGGGTGAGGGCCAGCCTTCTCTCGCCCAGCTCTGTAATGGGTGACAGGCTTTCCACTTTGTTGGATAATTCAAGTTGGAAGGCACCTTTGGAGGCTAACTGATCCAACATGCTGCTCAAGGCAGGTCAAGCCTGGATCACAAATGCCACAGCTATGGGAATAACCACTTCCTTAACCTGACGGCTACATGCTTGCTCATACAGCCTGGCATGCAGCTCACCTTTGCCACGGGGGCACCCTGGTGTGTCTCATTCAACATGCTATGCATCAGCACTTCCTCGTCCTTCTTTAGGAGGGCTGAATTCCCACGGTATGGGCCTAAAAACCTCACAGGGAAGAAAACCTGCATTCACTTGAATGGTGCCCTCTTTTGTTTTTACCAGCTGCGCTGCAAGAGTATTATTATAGCCTCCCATGTGTCAGAGCAAGCAGAGAGAGGAAACATAGGGAACAGTAGCAGTCTGGATCTTCACCACCAGAGACAGAAATAACTGTGGCAGAGAGAATGAGGGATTTTGTTATACAGCACAGACAGATGTTTAGACACCAATGCTCTTACTACAGTCCTTCGAAGCATCTGGAACTGCACAAAGCTGGGTTGCTGGAGAGGAAGGTGTATCTCTCCTTCAACTTCCTTTCTCCCTTTTAATGTGGCACAGTCCACGGCCATGCTGAGTGAAAGTGGTTGATTCATTACAGGAAAAAAAAAAAAATCACTAGGAACTCTGTGCCCCACCACCATGTACTCACCTTGAATAGAAAACCTGGGGGCATGTCAGCTCTTTCAGATGAAGCTCCTTCCACAGTGCCATTGATGGTAGCAGGGAAAGTTTCCACAACAACAGCAGGCAGAGAGCTCTGGCAGGCAGCAACAGCCAAGGAAGGGGAAAAAAAGCCATTGAGAAAAGAGAATCCATCCAAACCTGCAGCACCAAGTCCACCCTGGCAGATCCACACCCCAAATGCACCCATGGCTTCAGGGGGTTTTCCCAGCACATCAGTCAGTGACAAAACACTCCAAAGGATGGCAGGGGCAGCAGTGAGAAAACAGGAGAGGTGAGCATGTCTTCCTTCGCCTAAGGTGGCAGAAAGGCAGAGTAGATTTAGGAGTTTTTTTCTGGGACTATAATGCCCAGCAATCCCCATTTGCTGCAGTCACGACACAGTTCTTGTGAAGTAAGTCCTCATGGAACAGACAACTCAAATGTGACAGCCAGTAGGAACCAAGTGGCCATGAGATGGGACCTACTCCAGTCCCCTAAAAAAGTGGAAGTGTCAGGAAAAAAAAAAGCCTTGGATATTCAGGAGACATGGGCACAGCCTAGAGGACAGGGTAGGTAAAGTTAATGGCAAGCAAGGAACATTCCAGCAGACAATGCATGCGTAGGACAGCTTGGGCTGTGGGCTGGCTTCACAATATGGGTGAAGGGACAGCTCTTTTTGTGCATTTTCCAGCATAGTATTTCACAGAAAAAATGCAATGGCTAAGTCTGGGTTCTGAATAACAGCATTGTAACTGCTGGGGTGGGAGGGATGTGTTTTTCCAAGCAGCCACACGTCTCTTCCCGGCCCAGCCTCATGCATCTGCTGTATGACAAAGGGATGTGATGGAGAAAAGGAGTTGCTGTCCCTTGAGGTGCTTACCGATCCTGAATCAGCTTCAGTTTTAGACGGTTCAGCTCCAGCTGCTGCTTCTGATCCAGCTGCTTCAGCTCCGGCATGGGCTGCTTCTGCAGGCTGCAATACAAAAGTCATCCAGGTGGAAAGTTACACTCATTACAACTACAAGTGTGTACAGAAAAGTGTAGCTCAGGTTGTCTAAGTGCTCTATGCTGTTGACTGCTGCCATCTGCTGACAAATAGGTGAGAAACCTCAGGGTCTTGCTAGGCATCTGTCTCCCTCTTGCTCTGTCACCCAGTGAAATCACAGTAAAGCCTGCATTCCCCTACTTCAGCCATGCAGCAGGCAGCACTTCAGAAGAAATCAATAAAACACGAAAAATCCTGTACCCATTTTTCTTCTCACCATCTAAATTGCAGACCTACCTTACACAGTAACAGTATCTATTATTATATATACATTACCCATTTGTATGTGAATACAAGTCCACTTGCATGCCAAGGGATGAGGTTTTCTCAATAGCCCACTTCAAGGATCAACAATCAAGGAATATTTAAACCTTTGCATACTCTTAGAAACAAAAGAACATAGAAATTTCCACATATGGAAATTAGTCTGGACCCAGCACAGATATTAGCACTGCATGAAACTGAACTGAAAACTGTGTTTTCACCCAATTTTATTTTGGATAGACCCAAAGAGCCATGAATTTGGATTCTGTTGTGAATATTCTATTACTAAGAATTTGCTGTGAATATTCCACATGGCATGTGCATGCATTTGTGTTGGTGGAGAGAGGTGCATTTTTCTAATGCAAAATAGCCACCACCACCAGGAAGAAATATTCAGCATCACCTACAAATCACAGATTGCCACAGACCGTTCTAGGAAGCCCAGGGACAGAAGACTATGTGTACAAAAATCCAGCCAAACACCTCTGATGCACTTCCAGTGATTCAAGTCTTTATTCTCCTTGACTGAAGTCAGGCTAACTTTGTTTTAACACAAAACTAAAGATATTCATTTGCCCCTTCCAGAAACTGCAGCAACACAGAAAATAACTTGGATCTGTTAGCATCAGTGCTGCAGATCAGCCCCTTGGGAGACTGGCCAAGAAGCACCTGGGAAGACTCCCAACAAGAATCTCAGGGATCTAATATGCAGCCCATCATGGCCAGTCTATATGCATTTGTTCTCTATACCTGATGGCACACATGCCTCTTTGAAAAGTCTAACCAGATACCCACTTCATACTTGCACAATAGATCACTATAGAGAGGTTTACGATTTTTAATACATGTGAATAAACCAGCTTTAGCATGCCTTCATGCTTCATACATTTGGTAAACACAAGTTGATCTGGTTTCAGCTGGGATAAGTGTTAATTTTCTTCCTAGTATCTGGTATAGGGCTGTGTTTTGGATTTAGGATGAGAGTAATGTTGATGACACACTGGTGTTGCTAAGCAGTGTTTGTACAGGGTCAAGGCCTTTTCTGCCCCTCACACCAACCCACCAGCAAGCAGGCTGGGGGTGCACAAGAAACTGGAAGGCAACACAGCCGGGACAGCTGACCCCAACTGATCCAAGGGATATTCCATACCATTATATTCCATGTAACATATAAACTTTGGGGAAAGCTGGCTGGCAGTCCTACTCAGGAAAAGGCTGGACATCAGTCAGTTGGTGGTAAGCAATAGTTTTTCATTTGCATCACTTGTTTCTCTTGGGTTTTATTCCTCTTTATGTTATTTTGCTTTGCATTACAATTTTAAAATTATTATTGTCATTATTATTTTAATTATTAAACTGTTCTCATCTCAGCCCAGGAATTTTCTTACTTTTACCCTTCTAATTCTCTCCCCCATTCCACCAGAGCAGGGTAAAGCAGTAAGAGGACAGCTATGTGGTGCTTAGTGGCTCGGGTTAAACCACAACACACATACCCTTGAACATAACCACGTGAAAAAACTAGGCATTGTCCAGATTTCTTAATACTGCAATTCTCATAGTTCTGACCCTACAAAAGCCCAGTGAAAAGCAACAACCATGGTAACCCTTAACTCTATATCCATCTGGCTATTAGTCATGCACTGGCTCAATGCTCTCAGTATTTTTCTAATAACAGCAGTAATACAGACAAAATAAATTCTTGATTTAACAAAAAGCCATTATTTTACCTTTAGCTGTTCCAGTGGTGCCATTTAACACATGCTTGCCTCTCCTATCACACCCTTCCTTATGTCTCCCCATCACCATGTCCACAGGCCTATATTGCCAGAGAATATTATGAACAGCAGAGTTATTCCCATCCTGCAGAGGATTCCCACAGCAGCTTTGGTACTGCTAAGGTAAATGTATGCATATGAAATGCTATAAAGGCTTCTCCTGTTCAATTACATTCATTCCCAAGTTGCTTTTTATTTGGACTCCAGGAGAACTGGAACCGGGACAGATGCCAGCCCAACTCTATCTGGCCCAACACGGCTTTTATGTGGACAAGTAAAAAGGAGATCTATGTGAGCTTCCTTTTTAAAATCAGCTAATTTGCAAGAATGATATTTAATAACCAGAGGAACTGAACCTAAATTAAAACCCTGGGTTGCAATAAAGGGTGTTTTCATGTCAGCTACTTATTTTTCTATTTTGTGTACCTGTGGGCATCTCAAGGCCTACAAAACCATTCAGAGTCTTGGAAAGATGCTACAGGGACAAGAGGAAGAACTGCTCACTGCTGTTGCCAGGTTTGAAAGCTTTGCTTATTCCAATAGCAGCATAGTACACACCAAATGCAACTTTCCTAGTCTGCAGAACTAAGCAAGTTCTGCTGCATCCAAGATTCTATGCAGTTATTAACCTCACAGCATATGGGACTATGGGACTATGTAACCATGCAACAGGCCTCCTCTCATCAACAGCTAAGAACAACATTAGAGCAAAACCACTTCAGTAAACTTCAAGAGCAAGAGGATTCCCTGGCTATAAGGAGCTCTGCTCTTTAGCCAGGTATAGTATGCCAAGGTGATAACTGGTATAGTGGGAATATGTTGTCTGGTAACATTCCCCAGTTGATTAAATTGTTCTTTGAGTAAAATCAGTTTCCAGGATGGAAAAAAATAATAACCCAGAACACTTTTTATGCCCAGACTGTAAGCACAGCTTAATCAGCTGCAGTCATACCTCACCCCTGCCCATCCACTTGAAAGGCATAAGATGCTTCCTTGCAAAAACATAGACTTCTTTTCATTCTTACTAAGACAGACTGACAATGCATATACAGAAGAATGACAGATGTTAAACACTGATGGCTGATAAAACAGACAAAGGAAACCTCTTTCTCGACACTACCCAAACTCATATGAAGGAGAGCACACTGGCTACTGAGGCCAGACTCTCAGCTAGGGCTAACTCATGTCCTCCCAGGTATAGACTCTAGGTGGTGATCTGGCCTTTAAGAATGAAAAGGTTGACAGTACTTGCTGATTGGCAAGATTCCCCAGCATAAGCCAAGGACAAGTGCTTACATCTACACCATGGTGTTGCCAGCTCAAGTAGCAGGTCTGAATACCCGAGAGTTGTCTGTCCACACAGCTGGCTGTTTGTCCAGAGGGGCTCAGAAGTTGTGCTTGAAATATCTCCCAATGGGCTAATCTACAGCAATCTGAGACCTTCCCAGGCCCGATATATCTAGAGGGTATAAATGAGGGTTTGGCTGCAGTACAGATGCAAAGCATATGTGGGGTCTCTCTCATCAGCAAGCTCCAAAGCTGAGGTTGAGGCAGATGCCAGGTAAGTCTTGGGCCTGCACTTAACTTTCAGTGTAGACATAGGCTGAGCTGATGCACATCAACTTTTACGGCAATGATGGTCAATAAATAGCAAACACCACAGATAATTCCAAGCGTGTATGTATACCCAATGGTACAGGCAGTAAGGATGAGAGGCAGCTGAGGCATTTATGAGGCAGCTGAGGCACATGAGACCAACAGGTAACACTGGGAAGTGGAGGGTGAAGATGATACCACAGTGGTATTAAGTTTGAGAACATCATAGCATCATGCTAAAGGAAAGCTGAGTGAGTTAGCAGGGAAAAGCAATGGATTTGTGTGCTGGTGGAGACTTAAGTTTCAGAGTGTCAGACCAGACTTGCTGCCCTTGAGGCGTCACAGAAAGTGCAAAAGTGGTTTCAGCAGCACATAGAGCAACTTCAGTTTGGAGTGTGCAGAAAGGAAAAGCAGCAAGGGAAAGGAGACAGGTATGCTGTCTGGCACATGGCACATGCACAGTAAATGATGAGATGAAAGCCATATGAAGTTCTTACCTCCCATAAATCCCAAGGTAAAGACTAAGCATGTCAAAGAGCAACAAAAATAAAACATGTTTATATGTGATTATTTCAGTGAATACAAACATTACAGATGCTGATCAGACTGAAGCAGACATACACATTCAACAGCACTTATCCCTGCATGTTTTAAAAATATTCTTTTAGTACCTGAATTTACACACCCTTCTGCACTGCATATTCAAATGTAAGTACCAAGTCATTTGAGTAAGGGTGTTTTTCTCCCTCTGGTATGAAGTGAGACAGTCAAGCCACATTCAGTTATCGGTGGCAGACCACATAGCTAGAAAAGAAACAAACCCAAGCACCTCATGAGTTTGTGGTCTATCAGGGTTAAGTATGTTCCCATATATCCACACCCAATAGCATCAGTGTGATTTCAGAACAATTTCAACTAGTGTCTTTGGACAGTAGTGATATATCTTAACCTCTTTTGCCACAGTGCCCACCCTATAGGAAATAGATCTGCTTTCAAGACAAGGTGGCTTTTGCTAGGTTTTCTGATATAGTTAGCGCTGGAAAGTATTGATTTAAGACTCTTTCTTTTAATGACTTCTGAAGCTAAAAATACATACATTAAAACTCCAAATATGCTAATGCTGAGTAGTTTTGGAAAACCTACTCAGTGCCTAATATTTGTTTCTTCCTGGAAGGGTAAGAAATAATTCTATTTTAAGTTAAATTTATACTCATTTCCTGCACCAGTTTACCCAATCATCCAAAAAAAAAAAAAAAAAAAAAAAAAACAACCAAAAAACAAACAACTCAATAAATATTTTAAAAGAAAAAAAACCCCAAACTTATCCTGGCATGCAGCTTGTTCTGTCAGACAAGGAGGCACAAAAATCTGCCCCCTTAAAGTTCCAGAGAGTGGTAGTTTGCCATACTGGTGTACATCAAACTAAGATACTAACTCGCAGATGCGCTACTTTAATTTAGAAGAATCAAATGCTCACTTTTTGATCTCTCTAATAAGAGAGGTCTTATTGCTACAAAAATCTGTGTCATACAGGCCTATCTGACATGATGATACTGCAGAAATACTGTAAACATCCCAATTATGTTTATTGCAAATTTTAATGGCAACCACAGGCAAAAAATTACCATTCAATACATATGAAATGGAAAGTCTCAGTGAGGACAACAGCCAAATTCAGGATGCACTTCAAAACCTCCAGCTGTTTAGACATAAAATGAAGCACAGTCTACCTGCCTCTGAGATTGGATAGGAAGAGGTAGAGGCAAGACTAGAATCAGGCATCTTCCTTTTTGATACTGCAATGCACAGCACTATGCTCAGCAAAGAAGCTGCTATGTTATATCCAGAAAATGAAAGGCTTCACATCATTTGAATATCCATCTACAGCTTTATTCACCTTAAGTAACTGCAGATTATCAGAGTGTCCGTTTATTAAAAATCCCTTTCAGAGCAATTCATAGCAGGAGCACAGAACAGAGGCTGAATTCCCATCCACAGAGTAACAGTTTAAATCCATATAGCATACAGAGGATGCTAATTCAGGGAGGGACATACATTGGTTTGAACATGTTGTTAATCAATAGATCATCAGATCAAAGGACAAGCATCCCACAAACACCTAGTGTCAGACTTTGGCCAGGATAATAGCCACTTGATTCTCTCTGGACTTCCACATCCAGCAGAGAAGACCAAGGTACCCATCTGCAAGGCACAGGTCTGCGCACCCAGCCTAGCCACCCATAGCTCAGGTCCGCATTATCGTTCACAGAGGTGCAGGTCATGCCACACTTGGCAACAAGTCGGTTATGAAGAGAGAAGGAACGGTGATATGAACCAACCTGGGAGGCAGGTGTGGGGGTCTTCCCCACAGTGGCATCTGGTTTAATGGGATCAAAATCCAGATCCAACAGGCTGGCTCCCTCCTGGAAGGGCCCAGGGGCATCAAACTTGGCAGCAGTGAGGAAGAAAAGCAGTATGAGCATTAGACATGCACACACACACAGAGTAGAGGGAGGGTATGTGATATCCAGGAGCTAAGGCTGCAAGCGCAGAAGATGTGGTAGCACTGCAAACACCTGATGTGACTCCTGACTGCTTGATGCCTATAATCACAGGCAGTTCACATGGGTGCTACTGTAAACCAAGCCTGAGTCTTTTCCACAGGACTCATTCACCTTCTACCTGGCCAAATGAGCTGACATGGTATAAGCACCTGACCTGCTGTCATCAAAAGGATCATTGCCACTGATGACTCAGAATGGCTTCTCTTCTATTTTATATCTATTCCCCATAGCTCATCCAGCTGCCTTTGTACTGAAGGCCCAGGACAGACACCCTCAGCCCCATACAAAACAGCTGCCATCCATATAACTTATTTCAGGAACATGGATCCAGGCAGAAAACCACTCAAACTGCTGTAAAGCCACTCTGAGACCTCAGAGCTAACTCACAAAACTCCTAACTCCCTCCTGCCTTCCAAGACAGAGACACAGAATATGGCAATTCATTCAAGCTAAGGTATTTGAATCACTCCCCAGTCCAACAATGTTTTCAATGGTTCCCATTTCTGGACATCCCAGAAACATGCACGTAAGTCTTCTAGCAAAGCATAATTTGAGAAGCTTTGCTCATCTCTTTAAAGTCAGCAGAATAACTGTGATTAACACTCTAGCTAAAGACAGCACATTCACTGATTACAGTCACTATAAAAGACATGAGTCACTAGTATTCAAAACCAAACTATCACTTTGGGGGGTTAGATTTAAACTAACCACTACAAGACACTCCTTCTACTCAGTGTCAAAGGAAGCTACTCTGTCCAGGAAGTCCAGGAAGATTTGCCCCTGTTTCCACTGACCTCCCAGCTCACTGGCCGCACTGCTTCAGCTACCTTTCCAACATCACACAGAGTGTGGCAGGTTGGTCTCCACAGTTATATCACAGTCCTACAATGGAAATTAACTCCTAGAAAGTAGCAAGAGACACCATTTAAGAGAAATTCCTCTGAATACAAACCACACCACCATAATTTTCACCTCCTCTGGTTTCTTCTTACTCCAATTCTCTTCTGTATTTTTCCCTCCCTTATGAACACCCCTTTTTGAGATCCACAGGGATGAGGACAGGGAACCAATCTCTCTCATCTTACAATAATAAACCCTGACAATATGCAAAACCAACTGGCATTCTAGTACACTCCTCCAGCACATCCAGGCCACCCATCAGAGAGGCTCCAACACCAATCTTCAGTTTTGTTTAGTAGTGAGACATCAAAGGTTCCAATCATGGAACATTTCTACCTGCCAATCAAGACTTACATGTAAGGGCTAGCGCACTTTACCCAGATCTCCAGAACTCATTGGAGCTAAAACATCCAATAGGAATGGCCCTGGGTCACGCACTGAACACTAGTGCCTGTTGGGTGCTTCAGTGAATACTGTTCTGGCAACCAGAGTCTTCCCTCAGACCTCCATCTGACTGAAAGTCACAGCAGTTCCCATCCTGGGTCAGAGCACTGACCAGGTGCAGAACAGTTTCTCTGAGAAAAGGCTGGCATTCACATGGAAATACATGATACAAACCATGGGGCAGACAGAGCTGTCTGTTATAATACAGGATATAAGGAAACACAGAAAAGATAGAGTTGCTCAACTGCCTGTGGTACCCAACTTCCAACACTGCTGTCAAATCATCTTTCTGCTCTGCAAGCTTTATTTATCGTGATGCAAAATCTGACACAGAGTTCCTTCCCTCCCCACTCTACCTCTGCTCCTCAGCAGCTGGGTGGAAGGTGGCAAGCCAGAGGCAATGGAGCAGCATGATGCAAGGAAGAGTTAGAGAATGAGTCACAGATAAGCATCTATAGAAACATTACTTATATTTTAACAAGCATTTAGGCAAAAAAAAAAAATATATATATATATATACATGTGCTTATATATATTTAAAAAAAAAAAAAAAAAAGAAAAAAAGTAGATGCAGGTACTCATGATACAGCCAGAAATCTGGTCAGGCTCCTATATATGTAAGGACTGCCATTTTCCTAGATCCAACATAGAATTCCCTACCTGGGCATCCTCTCTCGCAGTCATAAAACCAGAAGGAAAATAAAGAGGAAAATATATAATTTGAAAATGGTTTTCCTTTTTGTGGGCTTCCAAAGGTGCCACAAGACAAGAGAAGAATATTCTGACGGGAACCACTGGGTGGGAAAGAGTGACAGACTATATCAGCAGTCCTAAATTCACAGCAAGCACAGTCCTGCTCATCTAAACTGGAGGTACCTATCCTCTGCAATTAATTTCATGCAATTCATGTTGGCCTTCCCTATGCAGGTGAAGACTTTAAACCACAAAGCCCATGTATGAAGGCATAGAGAGCACAAAACTGCCTCTCTCAGAAGTAGCATATGCCAGGGTCAGCACTTGGGGATGTAACAGAACAGCAAACACATGCTTCATCCACACCCAGGATCAGTGGGTCTGGACAAAGCATAATGTGGGATATGAGGAGAGCCATAATCCATGTCATTGCTACTGAACAAATGCAGCGATTACTTTCTGGCACCTTCACCAGTTTCATTTCTCCCGTTTCTTCAATGAACAAAAGCTCTCAAAGGGCAACGTGTTAGTCAAAGCTGCCTTCCAGCCACCCTCCCCTCTAAGTTAGCCTTCCTTTCCCTTTGAGGTCCAATGTTGATCATGCCTTCCTCCTTCACCTGACCAGGTTTCATGGCTTAACACCTCCAAAGAGAAGAAAGGTCAAAAGGAAAAGTTCAGAGGCAGAGAAATATAAGGCAGGGCATAGCAGCTAACCTGCGAAGGGGTTGTCACACTTATCTCGGGGACAAAATTGTCATCAAACAGACTGATGATGTTCTCCTGCTTGATCTCCTTGGAGGGGGTGACTTTTGGAGGCGGAGGCACCGGAGGCCCTTTCCTCAACTGCATGCAAGTGAGCACACGGCCACAGCACAGACGGCGACACCCAAAAAAACCAGAGACAGGAACCAGGTTAGCCACAAAAACTGCAGGTGGGGGAAATCACAACCACAGGCACAGAGCAGGGTCCAATCAACTCCATCTGAAGAGAGAGGGAGGGAGGGTGAAGGGCTTCATTGAAACAAAACAAAAAAAACCCAACAACCACACGCCTCCAGAGAAGGTTTGGCATCATTAGTTACACTTCAGCCATGGGCTGAAGTTTCCCTCTGCAGAGGAGAAGCGTAACACAATTAATATGCATTGACAGTACATGCATACATAATTAAAGCATGTGCAACCTTCAAAAGAACCACTGGGAAGGGAGCAGATCAATTACTGAGAACACAATTCAATAGACCAGGCCAGCACTGCCTCCCTTTACCATACTTACCATACCTAAGGGAATGAGAGATCAGACTCAATTTGCTCTATTATCTGTAGGTGACCATGAGGACAGACTTTGATCTGCCCAGTACTGATTCTCTGGTGCACTTGTTATCAGTGTACCGTAAGATCTGAAGGAGCTCTTGATAGCTTCTTACCACTTCTCAGCTTTAGGCAATAACAATTCAGACTCCTGAGAAGCCATGACTGCTGGAGGCCCAACTCTGCTCTCAGTTTCACCAATGAGCATTGACACTGATGAAGTCAGGTTTCCCAAATGGAGATCCCAGAGAAAGCATAAGAAAGTCTGACCCTGCAACTCTAACACGTCCTAACACCCACTCAGACTCAGCGTGACACTGTATTCTGCATCCACAACCCTATGGGAGGCCACGGTGGACCCTCCCTACATGACCCCATTCCTATCCTTTTCACATTTTCTTGTGCGCAAACCTTCAGTGATCATTTCTAGAGCAAACCAAACTCTGAGAGGCTGCTGCTGTGTTGGAACAAATCAGCCATACAAGCTCCCAGCACCACAGCAATGCTCAGCAATGACAATGCTTTCCATTTACAGTGATATTTTACAGTTACTTGATCTTCTCATCATACCTAGGATCCCAAGGCAGCAAGACTCTGCCAGTAAGCACTCAGTATATCAATGCGAGGCCCAGATCTGAAACACAAGAAACCCCAACTCCTAGTCCTGTGTTCGCACTCTTCCAGAATATAACTGAGTTCTACAAGACATTTATTCAGATTGCTAAGGATATGCCTAGTTTTCTACTGGGTTCACCTACTTTACAGAGTGTGAATATGCAAACACACATTTTCCACTAAATAGATGGCATGGGGAAATAATGAAAGTAGCGTTTTCACTTCCAGCTTCTCACTGTTTGCAGAAGGTGGCGTGTCTATATTCCCCAAGAACAACCACTTCCTGAATCTCCTGCTTGACAGTTGCAAGAAGGGACCAGAAATCTCAGGGAAAAGCTATTCTCACAACAGAGCCACCATCTGCAGAAATGGGAAGCTCCTATTACAAACTCTACAAAAAGGTCCTGACACTTCTGCTATTTATTTCTCAAAAATAGTCAGTCTCCTTCCTTCCAGTGCACTAGCATCTTGAAGACCACCACTTCTACAGCGTCCAGCATTACCTCCAGCAGCAGTCTAAAACCACATTTCAAAGACAACAGGATTGCATATTGATGTCGGGTTGTACCCGGAAATTCACCAAGCACAAACGACTTTGCCACCTAGAAGAAAGGAAACCCTCTAAATTTTTTTCTGCTGCCTTGGATCCCAGAAAGCTTCACCTTTCTATATTCAACTTAGTTGCACTGGTTTCAAAGCATCATTGCAGCATTTCAGTGGTGTAACTGAGAGCAGAAGTCTGACCTTTCAAATTTCGCAGGCCCCTGAAGTCTGTGTCATCATCAAATTACTCAGTGTAGAGACCTGATAGCAGTCACTTCTTCCAAAATACAGAAATAAGCTGGTTTTGAGAATTAAAGAACAGCAAGAGTAAAACAGATATGGTTTTGATATAGGGAACAATTCAAAATTTAGTATTTATTCGATTTCTCTTGTTTTGCTGTCTTTCTCTCCACAGCTTTTGCATTAGTATTTCAGACTGTAGAGGCCAGAGAACTGTACTTGCTTGTTGCTTTTTGCTCCATCCTCCCCCAGAGGATGAGGCCCCTAGTTTCTCTAGGAGGACCCTTGAACAAATCACTTACCCATTGGCCAAAAGTAATAACACCTGTGAAGATTTTGAGTATTAGTCTGAAGATTCCAGTCAGAACTGTTGAGAGAGTGGACACTTGTGCTTTCCAACTGGCTGGAAAGCTGAAACACACTTGGTTTCTAGACTTTATCCATACAGGTACCAAGCTTAGGTCTTGGTATGAAACCCTTGTCCTTGTCTCCCCTCACTCTAGAGCCAGCTCCATCTCTTAGCACCTAGTACGCATATGGAGTGGAGTTCTTGCTCTTCACTGTAGCGAGGCTCGGAAGAATGAATTAAATACAGGTTGGAAAAGAGCTGCCAGGCGGTGGCAGCATTAGCTGCAAATATCGTTCAGACTTGCCTCTAGCCCATCTAAGGTTACAGCAAGGGCTGCACTGGAATATTCTGCTTGCTCGACATGGGGTGCCTCCAGCCCCATTCCTGTGGGCAGGAAGGCAGCAAGTGAATGAGAAAGTACTTTTAGGCTGGCAAAAACAAGGCTTATGTGTACTATTTATACCAAAGGGAAGAAGCCAAACTCGGCAAGACAAGTCCACAGGCAGGGCAAGAGAAGCCTGCAGTGAACAGCTCAATAGAACTGCAGGATTTCTTATTCCAAATTTCAGCCAAGTTATGCCAATCTCTGAAAAAAACAGGAAGGCAATTCTGGATCCAATATCCTTTTTCCCTCATACGCATACCCTACTCCAAGGTCCTAGCCAGGGTGGTGGCAAAGCTGCTCTAGGCTGTGCAATGCTGAGCAGTGCAGAGACCCTGGATGCCAGACATCTACACATCTCACAGGGCTGGAAAAGACCTTTTTGCCAATGTACAAACATCCCCTTTTTGTTCCTAGATAATCCTGAAAATCAAAAATGCAGTGGAGAGAAAAATGTCGTGAGGGGCTATCTAAAAACAGGAGACGGCCTGCACCACAGGCCTGGATTTGGAATCAACTGCTACATATGACAACAGCAACGAAGTTTTGGATTGCACCTGTCTCTTTTCAGAAGCAATAGGTTTCTCTCACCAGCTTGGTCAGAACTCCTCTCAGCTTTAATTCTTCCTGGAAGACTACTCCCTTGTGTCCCACTTACTGAAATGCAAGGATTGGCACCAGACATAAATTTGGCATAGTTACTACTTTTCCCTGCTGAGCTTTTTCCCCACTTAGCAATGGAGGGATATAGAGGAGTGGGAAGAGGAAGCAAATGTTTTTTACATGCTGAGTAGCAGGAACTACATCTGCTATTTTAAACACACCGCTGGGTATCTCCCATGTAATGAGAGGACTAACGAAGGCCATACGGAAGGTATCGCTCCATATAATGGACAGCTTTCTTCCTGGTACCCACCTAATCTGTTTGTAGCATAATATAATTCCTTTATTTTTAGCATAATACTTTATCTTGGGATTAAAATGAAACGCCATGCAAAGTACAGATGTTCTCCTTATCAATATTAATTTTTCTTCTTTGAACGTTCCTCAGTAATGGAAGTTCTTGAGAAGAAACTGGACCACTGAATTCCACAGGTCAATTAAAATGTAAAAAACAAACTTCCTTGCCTAGCTACAACTCTATCCTCCTTGGATCTTCTTGACCATTCTACCAAACAGCAAAATGTGTTACTAGCCTTTCCCCTGTAGAGGTATTCAAAGACAGATTAGTTCTTCCCTATATGAATTAGAGATGACCAATAAGCAACTTGTATTCTCAGGAACCTCTCAGGAACCAGTGAAGGAGAACAACAGTCATTCATATTCTCTGTGCTCAGTAGCAGGAAGAGGTCCAAAAAGGCAACTGATGGATGTCTTTGACTCACGGAGCTTGTGCCATCAGCGGTCATACTGCAGAGACACGGCCAATGTCACGGAGACACTACCTGAGATGGTGACTTGGGGATGCTTGCCCCAGGCGCTTCCAAAGTGGACGGTTCCAGATCATGGTTGACAGTCTTGGTCTCAGGGCTGGTGATGGGAGATCCATCTGGTGGAGGCGAGGGGCTTTTATTTGCTTTCGCTGGGGTGCTGTCACTGAAGGAATTGAAGGGAGAAAGGGAGAGAGAGGGAGAGAGAGGGGGGGAGAGAGAGAGAGAGAGAGAAAGAGAGAAGTCTGAGCCAAGCCTAGGAGAAGTTGTGCACAGATCAGTGGCCTCCATTATCTCTTTGCTTCACTGCCCAGACATGTGATGAAGACATTTGAAGCTTCTACAAGCATCTTTGCTGAGTCACTTGCAGTCCAACACACTGCAGCAGCATTACTAGTAGCAGCAGGCTACTCCCTAAATTCCTACTGCATGGATATACTTTGCCTCAGACACAGAAAACCAAACAAAATAAAAACTAACCAGGCATCTTTAATTCTGCTAGATTCTAATGTAAGTGCTTGACATTAAGTTGTACTCATTTTAATACTGGGGAAGCAGATGGTGGAAGGAATTCTGTGCAGCTCGTTTAGTTTTGAATTCTACAGATAAGATTTTTTTTTCTGTATGGTGGTGTACCCACAGGTGACACCTGTGTGGGTTATAATTAATAGATTTGCAACACCTGAACTAAGGCTGTAATCATTGAATATCATAATCCTCTACATGTTACAAACTAGCCAAGCTGGAAGAGGGGCAGAGTAGCCAGAAGTTTCACAGATTACTCCAGACAGCAAAGAAACAGCTACTAATAAAGATTTCTCTATTACGGAAAGTCTCCCCAGCCTTGTTTTCAGTTACGAACCCCTTCTGCCCTTGTCTTTTCAGTTGGTCCTTATTCCAGGACTTGACTGTGTGTTTCTGACACACAGTCAAGAAGGACTTTTCAGGGAATTAAGATACAAGGAGCATATGCCAACAGCATTTGTTGGTTCATAATTTGGCCAGATTTGGGGAGAGTTTTCAAAGGAATGGGAAGAGGCACACACCTTTCCCTAAGGGTTTGCCCTGGCCAACTGTCAAGTCTTCAAAGTATAGAATCATAAGAGATTTATAAAAAGCTGGTTACTAGAGAATTTCAACAGGGACAAAGGTAAAGCCATTTCCCAGCCTAATTCTCAGGAGCAGCTGAATCATCGTGGCTGAAATTCAGCTCCCCAAAAAGCAACTATTCAATTTATATCAAGTCATGCAGAAGCACAGAGACTGGCAGGGGATATTTAGCAGAAGTGGTTACGGTTTGGCAAAACTATACACAGATGAAAACAGGATATAACAGAATATTGCAAAAGGGCTGTGCAACCTCATCTACAGTGGGTGATACTGTTTGCCTCCACTTTTAAAACTGCAGTTCTTGTGAAGTTAAAGGCCTTGGGAGAAGGCTGAAAGGAACAGATCCTTTTCTACAACTTGAGATATTAAATGCTGGCATAGAACCATGACTACAGCAATGTAGGGCTGACTCTGCGGCAACATCAAGTTGATTATTACTTTGCTCTGTCCCAAGCAAGCCCAGAGCTCAAGATGTACATCCACTCACATTTGGATGCCTGAGGTGTGGTGGTCATTGGCTAACATGCATCGTAGCCTCATTGCTAAACACTTATGACTAGGGAAACAACAAGAGGTGGAAGGGACAGCAAGGCGTTTCAACAAACCTACCCTTCCAAGCAAGCATCCGAAGCAGGGGGAGCTCAGCATTCCGGCTTTCAAGCTCCCCATCCCATTCCCTCTTCATTCGCTTCATCCTTATCCATTTCCCACCTCCCACTTTCTCCCCATATCAACACCCCCCACACACATTTCTCCACAAAAGCGCCTGTTTTCAGGTCCACATGCAAGTCGGATGTTCCTGGCAACACTGATGCCAGCAGCACACCAACATGATGCAACAAACCCAAACACATTCTCTGCCAGCAGCTCTCAGAAGCACACACATCAAGGGATAAAGAGAGAAAAGAAGAGCAAAAGGGGCTAAAGAACATGTATGCCAACCCCTGCAACTTTTCAGTTCTACTGGATATGCCTACAGTGTCCTTCCTCAGAAGTCCCCAGAAATAACTTCAAAACAGTGGGTTGTGTGAAGGATTCTACAAAATTGACAAGGTTGTGCTGCAGATTAAAATAAGTAATGGTTGGAAGGTGAAGGTAAGGAAGTCCTGCTCTAAATGGGACTCAACAGGGAGCAGTAGGAAATGGCAGGAAATGTCCTCTGATACTAGAGTTGGGGAAAGAAATGTACATGTTACCTTCCCTACAGTTGAAAGCACTTAGGGAAAGATGTGACACAGTGAACTACTGCTAGACTGCCAAGACTCCTCAAATGCCCAGACTACACTGGGAATATTGGGACTATTGGCTATCAGCCGGCCTACCAACACAAGGGTAGGCTTTTTCTTCAAGGGACCTGAAGAGCCCACTTCGCCCAGTGAGAAAGAAGTTCAGGCTTCTTCTCTAAAGACCATGAAGCAGCTTTTTAGTGCCTTACATCTGATGCCTGGCAGTGACTTAATTTGGAGATATACTGGTAAAAGGCTCCCATATGAGAGTCCAGTTTCTTCCCATCACCCTACAAGGGCTGAGAGGGCGCCCCACTAAATCTGTCATTAAGTCACTGCTATTTACAGCTTGTTTGATGTGTTGGCTGATCCTCCTAGGAAAATGCCAGTGCTAATTTTGGATGAGCCTTTCCAACCCCCCCTTCCCCGCAAGTGGCACCCCTGCACTTGTTGCTTTGCACACATTTAGTCAGGGCAACCAGCGTCAAGAGAGGATCCAGGATCCTCTGTCCTTCACAGATCCCCAGGGAGCACACACTGCCCACACTAATTCCTGGCTCCAAACTGACTGCTTGCTACAGGAAACACAGGAAAAAGCATGAGTGTAGGGACTATCCTCACTGACCAAACATGAGTACCACAGTAAAAGCAAGTCAGAGCAGAAAGGTCATTACTCTCTCTTTTTCCTTCCCATGAGCAGTTGGGAAGTGATGCCAAATCCAGGAATATCAGGCAGGGAAGGGAAGAAGGTGTCAACTTTCTTCTCCAAATAGAGAGCTGGGAACAGGGTCTAATGCAGTTAATGCAGCCAAAGGGGAAGCCAAAATCCTCCAGCCCCTATAAAGCTGCTGAGCTCCCAGACTTCTCATTGGGCTGCCTCATCTGCTCTGGAAGAGCAGAGTAACATCTGCAGATGGGGTTCCCATGCGCTTGTAACAACCCTATGTTAGAGTACGAAACTTACTTTCCAATATAGTAAAAACAGACCAGTCACCTTCTGCCAAGTTCTCAAGTTAAAAAGCAAAAAAAGTTGGCATCTCAGCTGAGGCTTAAATAGGGCTTTTTAGCCAAAATTAATTTTTTTAGCACCAAAGCAGGCTGGAGAATTATTTAAAAAAGAAGGAGTGGGATAAAGGAAGAAAAGGCACCTACATACCCAAAGAGTGCCACAAATGTACATTCTTGGTATAGATCAAAGAGTGACTGAGTCCCAGACCCTCCTTCCCTGCACCAGGGGTTGCACATTCCTCTGTGACCCCAGCAGTTGCTCTGAAAGCAGAAACCTCTAGCGCAGCCCCAGTCAGGCACCTTAGCTGCCAGGCCATCTGAACTTTATGAGGGCAGAACAGGAGGACATTGTGTCTGGAACTCATCAAGATGAGATCTACTAGCTATCCCTCTGTTGTAGCATCTGTCCGTTCACAGTGACTGGAAATACTAGACCTCCTGCCTGGTGCAGGTATAACACTAGTCCAACCAAAGACCAGAGACAGACACCCAGAGAAGTACTCCTGTAAATCATCATTTTCCTACAGTAGAAACCCTTAGAAAAGTAACACAAGACATTCCTTTACTCATTTGAGGATATTAAATCAAGATCTGCCCACCAGGTTTCCCTGTGAAATTGCAATTCTCCACCTTCCAACCCCCTACTTTACAAAGGATGCATAGCAGAGACAAAGAGAAGGACTATATGACTTGCTCTAGTCAGTGGGAAGCCAGGATCAGAAAACCAAAGATTCCAATCCACCAGCACTTGCTTTTATTGCTGGCACAACATCATCTTGAGAATCATAATCCTTTTTCTTCTTATAGGGAACCCATGGAGAAAATACCAACACAAAGACTAACAGAAATAATTAGAGGGCATTTCCATGCCATAATGTGGCAATTCCCACTTTGCTCCAGAGCATGTTCTTGGCCTACAGTAACTCTAGGCATCACAGCAACCCAGTTATTCAATGCCATCACTGCCTTGAAAGGAAAGACTCTGACATTAGTCTTTATACAAGACAACGGGCTTCCTTTTCCTTCAGACCTGCACAAAATTTTCAATGGGTGAAGCAAAACAGCAAGTATCCTCAAGAACAGAGCAAGTAAGGAGCAAAGCCAGAAGTATCCTCCTCCCACCTCATCATCCTTCCAACTGCAACGGGTAGATAGGACTGGACTTTTGAAAGACCTGCTTTGTTGTTCTCCCTGGCTAGACATGGAATGAAATTGCAGCATTTCAGATCTGTTCAAAAGGGCAAGCCCCACTAGGTAAAACTAGAAGTTGTTAATCACCAAAATTGCCCATATTTCCCATGGAAAACCCAGCACCACGCTTTTAGTCACACAAGAACAACTGAACAGACAATGCCTGAGCTTTCACACTGCCTTCTCAGACAGGAAAAGAAGCAAGGATTCAAACCAGGCACACAAGCAGTTAATGGGATTATCCAGGCACAGACTGATCTCATAGGACCCAGCAGGCCATGAACATATCATATCATGCAAAGGACCCCTCTCCCATCACATGGTTAACACGTGCCAGGCTGTTAAGAGTTCAGCAACAGCCTTTCCAGTTTTAGGAACTAAATTAAACACATATCGAAATGCTGCTCTCCATACCAGTACCTGCTCATCTTTTTCCTCAGCCTGGCGAACAGTTTAGTTTTCTTTCTGTTGAGGATGGCACGCAAATCATTTCCGTTACAGGGTGGCACAGTCAAACCAGGGAGGAAAAGTTAAGCTTTCAAGCACACATTCACTTGGTGCCACAGATCTCACTGCAATCAAGATGACAAGATCTCTCTCTCTCTCTCACACACACACACACACAGAGGGACACACAAAGAAACATGTACGCACTTCCTTTGGTTCATAGAAAGCTATGGCCTGGTTTGGAGACAGTAGGAGAGGGCTTTTTGTGCCTTTCAAAGATCTACATATGTGTGAGCAAACTAGTGCTTTCCCTGCTCTTTGGAATATGGGGCCATGGTGCACATGGAGAAGAAAAATGAAAGTGTATAGACCAGTAGAGAATTGTAAATGTCTTTTTTTTACAGGTAATCACAGCTCTACATTCTCTCCTGTAAACGTTACACAAGAAACAACCTCCCCGAATTCTCCTTTACTTATACAATCTGTGCACAGTCTTATATGTGGAACCTAATTAGTAGCTTTCCTATGTCTTTTTTTCAGTCTGTCCAATCATACTAGGATAATACTAGAGATCTGCTAGGTCTTCCAGGCATCTGAGCCCGAATGTTTAAACTCCTTCAGAAACAAATCCCAAACATATGTCTGAGGTTTCCACTAATTCATCAGCTGCTCTGTGCTTCTGTGCTACACAGCCAGCATAAGATTCATCAGCCAAAGTAATGTTTCTGTAGGGCTTCGCATGAATGCCACAATGATGTGCATGGATAATTGCCTCTCTTCTCACACCTTCTCATTCATTTCCTGCTATTGTATCAATCTCCAATCCTCTTCCCAGTAGAAAAGGGTTAGGGAAGCATCTGCTCTTACTGCAGACCACAATAAGCAATCAGATCAGTGAAGGCTACTTCCTCCCGCACACTCTTGCTCCAGCCCTGCGCTACAATGAGAGGCCAGACATGCAGGAGAGACAGAAATGCCTCTTAGAATTTCCTGGTCACTGCAAAACATATTTACTATGCCGGCAAACCTACATCCTCCTGTAACAACCTGCTTCACTGTGCTCATGAGGAAGAGAGTTGCTTTGGGGCAAGTCGGGCATTTCAGCCAAGATGCAGGGTGTAAGCGATGAAGCAGCAGCACTCAGACTGCTGCCTACACAGGGATCTCTGTGTGTGCACTCATTTTCTGGTTTTAGGGCCCTGTGGTCTCATAGACAGGCAAAGAGCACAGAACTGCAGCTGAGGTATCTATTACAGCCTCAGATGAACTAGCAGTTTGTGGAGGCAGGAATCATTACAACAGGTAATTTATTCATTGGAAACACTTTCAGGCCAGAAACTTCATGCTACAACAACAATGAAAATGCCTGGGACAAGCTGTCACTATACCCTACAATCATTTCCTGGAGGAAGAGAGGAAAGAGCTGGACAAAACAATGGCTACAGCCTTCATCTGTCCTATTACCTCATCGTCTTCCAAAAGACCCTGGAGGATGCTGCTGTCAGAGACAATGTAAATGGCAGCAAGAGGATGGGCATCACTGCCTCCTCACAAGGCTTCAGTCTTGTTGGGTTGTGATGATCAGAGACGATGAGCTAACTTGAGAAGAAGATATTATTTTCACAAGAAGCATTTCTACTAGCATCTTGGAAATTTGGCATTAGCAATCCAAA
The DNA here is from genome assembly GCA_026283785.1 of Coracopsis vasa. Lineage (NCBI taxonomy): Eukaryota > Metazoa > Chordata > Aves > Psittaciformes > Psittacidae > Coracopsis > Coracopsis vasa. The sequence continues at coordinate 24,485 of JANHGB010055212.1, forward strand.
ATTCAGCAGCCAAATTCAACTCAAACATCCTCTTCCTTTAGAACTGGCAAACACCACATACACTGCTGGAATAAGACATGTAAGCCATCTATGCATGAATGCAACAGGAGGTTCAACTGGCAGGAGAGACAAGGGACCACAGAGGTCTCAACAACTGATCTAGCCCTTCCAAATCCATGCACTCATACCACAGCCTGCCCTTACTTCATGCTGACTTCACCTCCTCCCTCTGTCAATAAACCAATTGAGGACTTGGGCTGTGCTCCTGCTCACCCGGCATGTGGGATTAGCAGCAGCTGGAAGCCAGAGCCTGACACTGTTTCATCACTCACACATCCTGGATAGAAGCCAGACAGCCTCATCCAGAGCCCGACCTCTCCCTCCCCTCTCAGTGCTAGAGAATGTGCAGACTTGCACTTAACCATACAGGAATGAACCCAGCTGAGGAAAGAAAACTGGAGGCCTGGAGCACACTCACTCCTTGCATACCTGCAGACTGGAAGTGCTCTGAGATCAGGAGGCCTCATGTTAGTGAGGCTATAATTGACATAGATGAGCAGGTGCTCCTCAAGCCAACAAAAAGCACTCACTTCCATTTATTTAAAAAGCTG
>JANHGB010055218.1:0-13814 GCA_026283785.1 Coracopsis vasa
CAAGTAAGGCAGCGGGGGTGGGGGGGGGATGAGGGAGGGGACGAATAAAGAAAATGACTTTAAATTATCTCCTTTAAAATATTTTAGATTACAATCTATATATAAAATATGATTTTCCTTGACTGAGAAAGCTCCTCTATACAGAAGCACCCATCTCTGGTTTAGATTTAAAATTAAATCTATACCCTTTACCTAGAGCAAGCTACATATACCTTTTAATAGGGGGGAAATCTTTAATGAATACATTGTTAACTGAGAATTTTTGTATATATTTACAGACTTGATTATGTGCAAGTATGACATCAAAATTTAACGCAAGCTCACAGTAAATGCAATCAAACATTTCCATTAAAAGTGTATCATACAGAAGTATGGACTGTAAAGAGCACACGGGGGCAAAAGGGATTTTTTTAAGCCATCATATCATGACAACTTGCTAGATAAGAGCCTGCAAAACATAAGGGCAGTATTTTGAGGACTGAGGCAGCGGGTAGCTGAGCATCTGTCCTGTTTTAGAGGACGTGTGATTGAGATCTTGTTTATTTCCATAAAAACATTTTTAACGTAGGTGGCCTTGTATGCCCTCTAAAGTCTACTCTCTGAATTCCACCTTTTTTGTTCTCAGACAAGACAGCCAGTTCTTTATTACTGTATTTGATTGATGAAATGTTTTGGGAAGACCTGAATATAGAAAAAAAAAAGTTAAGCAGAAGCTTGAGAGTAAAAAAATTGATACTTTCAATAAAGCTTTAAAATAAATAAAATGAAAAGATATGCACATCTAAGGTACCTTTTATGCTACCAAAGGTTTTGAGACAGATACCTCATCTTTCTACTGAAGTTAGCAGCACACAGTAACAACTGATGTTTAAAATGCAACATTTCTTCAAGCAATTAGAATAAATTTTCTGGTTTAAGGTATTGTGACCAAAGTCAATGTGCACTGTTACTTGCTTAGCACATGAGCTGTTTGCATGGGAAATGGTGTATTTTTAAAGAGAAATAGGAATCAGCTCTTGGTTAATGGAAAACATTTATCTGACCTTGATAATCACAGCAACATCTCATCACAAGGTTTGGACTCAGTCTTATAAGAGCCAAAGTTTAAGCTGCAACTAGATGATAAGCTGGCGTGCTTGTCACTGCTCAAAGCCCTGGCAATGGGTCGTCCTCTCCTTCCTACACCTCTGCGCTCCCTCACTTGTGATAGCTGCAGTGCTCTTCAGAATATAAGGTGCACCAGTTCCGCTTGCTAGCCCTGGGTAGTGTTTTCATCTTCTGCCCATGTCATGAACCAACTTGGGGTCAAGTGCCAAAGACTATGGAGGGGGGGAACAGGACAGTGGTGCTGAGAGTGGGCTTCTCCCTTTCTGCCAGGGATGAGGTGTTAGAACTGCACAGGCACTGCAGCGGCTATACATTAAGCCTGTCAGTTACATCATACAAAAGCATCCATATGCAGGTGCAAGTGTTCAGAGGTTGTGTTCTGTACTAATAAAACCTAGAGCTCTAAGGTGTACTGTATTTGCTGTTGCTGGTAGTGGGAGGAGGCTCAAACTTCAAGTTGCATCATTCATGCCAAAGTTTAATACCTAAAAGGGCCTACGAGAAAGCTGGAGAGGGACTTTTCACAAGTGCATGTAGGGATGAGACAAGGGGGAATGGCTTTAAACTGAAAGAGGGGAGATTTAGATTAGATATTAGGAACAAATTCTTTACTCTGAGGGTGAATTCACCACTCTGAGGGTGCTGAGGCACTGGCACAGGTTGCCCAGAAAAGCTGTGGCTGCCCCATCCCTGGCAGTGTTCAAGGGCAGGTTGGATGTGGCTTGGAGCAACCTGGTCTAGTGGAAGGTGTCCCTGCCCATGCCAGGGGTTGAAACCGGATGAGCTTTAAGGTCTTTTCTGACCCAAACTATTCCGACCCAAACTATTACATGATTCTGTCATTCTATGATTCTGTGATTACAGAGGCTCAGACTGTTGGTTGCAACACAGCCCAGACCAGAGTCTCTACTCTGGTATTTTAATCAGACACTATGAGGTATTCTGCATAATCTGAGAGTACCCAGCTGCTCTGATCCTTCCTGGTCATCAGCACTAGGACTCTCATCCACCACTTGACTTCTAAAATCTATTGCTGCTAATTCAGGATCAGCATCAGTGAAAGCTTCCATCCATGTTATTCTGTATCAGCATATTTAGAGCAATATACTAATGCCTTCACTTAAGACTCTCACCTTTATGCTTAAAAGAAATAAAATTGAAAGCCTTGAAAAAACACTGACCTATTTCCACTAAACAGAAATAAGTTACCTTGGAGAAAAAGTTGTGTCTGTTTAACTTCAAACAGTAAGCATGGAACACCGGGCTATTCCAAACTGCTTGTACTATGCACTATCACTATATTTACATAGAAGTTGTTAAGGTTTTAAGGAAGAATTTTTTCTGTGGTATGGGAGTGTCAGCACCTTCCTGATGTAAGGGAGTCATTCTCACATTTCACGCAAGAAACGAAAGCACAGTAAAGCAACCATGTATGCAGAGTCTCAGAGCTCATGACACAATCCATCTCCCTTCAGTGTAGTCCAGTCATGTACGGAAATTATCCTATTGCAGCCATCATTCTAAAGCATCTATTTTTGTTTACAGCACAAGATGTCCTTTATGAAAGCAGGATGGGTGGGCAGGTAGAAGAGTTATAGTTTCTGTGGTAAAATATACTATCAGCAAATAAAACAGAGCTCTTAGTGTTACCACAGAGGCTGCTTTCTTTTGATACAGATATTGAACAGCATGCAAGGACAGCCCATCACAAGGCTGTGTGCCCAGTGATGCTCAGATTTGCTAAGGTGCTTTTTGCAGGTCAGAGCTAAGTAGGACTATAAGCAGGTGATGTAACAAGTGACCAGGATTAGCAGGACAGCCTTCATCTATCCGTCTGCTGCTGCAGAAGTCTCCGATCATTTCTTTTCAGAAATCTTTACTGGAGTGCAGCTTATTGTTCAAAAGCAGCAAAAGGGCACAGCTAGGCACCACCACAGCTGCAGGAGGGTAAGCAACCTCCACACTATTAGGAGCTACTGGAATTGTTTTCTTCTACATGAATGTCATGACTTCTCCTCCTACACTGCAGTGAGAGCAGATGAAATTTCTACCAGGTCATGAACAGCAATCTCTAGAACTGTGACCTAACACAAAACCTAAAGGACATCAAAGCCAGTATGAGCCAGATTAAAAACAAAGCCTCCACATAAACCTGGGGCAATTCCTTAAACACTGCCATAGATTTGAGGAGCTCCTTGCCAAAGGATGCCATGGATGCAGAGAGTTATTTGAAGGAAGTCTGGAGATGTCTATGGAAGGGAAACCTACTGGCAAGGGAATTTCTCTCAAAATGCATGTGGTTCAGAGTCCCCTGGGCTGAAAATGTCCTGTGGCTGGGAGGTTACAAAGGGAGGTACTGTAGATACTTGCTCTGTCCCTACTCCTACACAGAGCACTTGCTTACACTGCACGCAAGACCTCTCTGGCCCAAGCCTGCATGGTGCTTGCTTCTATGGATTCTGAGAACAAATCTGCAGACGAAACAGCCAAACGCATGCAAACAAGCACATACAGCTGAAATCAACTGCTAAAAGAACAATTCCTCTACTCAGTGTTATGCAGGGTTTTTAAGTTCTTGCCAAGTAAAACACAATTCTGCTAGGGTGGGAGGGACATGAAAAAGGAGGCAAGAGGAAGACAGCAAGGAAAAAAACAAGAAATGGAAATCAAGTAGCTAGAGGTCTCAGACATTAAGCCACACATACTTCTGAAGATACCTACTTACTTTCCAAACCTTAGTATGCCTGATACATATGTCTGCCAGTGAGCAGTATAGAACATGAACAATCCCACAAAACAACAGAAAAACAACCAGTCAGGATTTGTTCCTAGTCGGATTGCTATGCAGGATCCAAGGACAACAAAAACTGAAAAGCAGAAATGAACATGTTAGTCATATACCCTCTTTGCTTGTAGTTAAGAGAAATAAAAAAAAATCACAAGGCATTTTATATCACTTTAACAAAGTAATGATATGACTGATACTTCACTGCGTAACTAACCTCAAGGGCAGTCCTGGCAGGACAGACCTAAACACAGGACTCCCTTTCTTCCAAGCCTACAGTGGTCATTCTCCCTTCAGCAAGCCTTGTCAAAGCCTGTTCTTTGCAACACTGACAGCTTCAGGGGAAAGATCCAGCTCAGAGAAAGTGGTAGCTGCACTTCTCTGGGCAGTGTTCCAACTCCCAGGGCAAATGTTTCGTCTCTTAAGCTTTCACAGAAGTACAGGCATTGCCACCAACAGCAGCTAAGTTACAGAAAGCAAAACTGAGCAAAGCTCACTTTTTAAGGACTCCAACACTAAGGAATATAAATTATCCTTCTCTCATGTGCCAGGCTGGATTCCCTGTTACCAAACTTATTTTGGTACCTCACTCCTAAAGCAGAAGCCTTAGTTTCACATGTCAACATCAGTCTTTTAGGTCCTTAAAATCCTTTATTAGGCATCACCTGTACTCTACTGGAAAACACAGGCTACCTATAGTAAAGAATCTCTAAACATGCTCTCACGGAATTCTTTGTTTACCATCTAGCTCACTGTAAGAACACTGTACGTGAAGATGCACAGTAACTAAGAGCAGAACACATGTTACCCAACATCTGTCAAAGGTAATTCTGAAATATCTTCCCTAATAGCGGTCAGGGATTTAAAGGTCAGGGGCAGCCTTGGCTGCAATACCAGGAGATGAAGTTATCCTAAAAGAAGTGAACATGCTGACCCTGCTCTGAGCAGGGGATTGGACTAGATGATCTCCAGAAGTCCTTTCCAACTCTAAGCAGTTCTGTGATTAATCAGCTATTCTTGAAAAACATAAGTTTTTTAAAGCTAGAATGGGTAACAACAGTAGGTTAAGGCTACCTGTGGAAATAGAGTCGCAACCATGATCAAAGAGTTCTCCTAGAGGAGAACTACTGTTCGTTCTTCTGGCTTGCTTCCCATCTATGGCATCCAGAGACTGGTAGATAAAAAGTCCTAATGCACCCAGAATGTATGCCCAAAAAGGTGCCTGAAAGAGAGTCACACAAAAGGTCACTAGGCAGTTCCCATTTCTTAGCTGATAATCTATTTTATTAATAGATAGAAAATATTGTTCTAAACTATACTACATTGTGCTATTTGTGACTTAGTTAATGGACAAACCAAATTCCTTGTACTAGTCTACATGAATTGTAGTACCTACTATAATGAACTACCCCAGATACATCAGTGGAACACAGGTCCTTCTAGTTAAAATACTAACAAAAAAAACCCCCAAAAAACCCCAAACAAATAGAAAGACCAAAACCTAATCTCTCTTCTGTATCAACTGACTAATTTTTCACCTTAAAACCACAGTACTTCTGTATTAGTATTCTTTGTGCTGAAAAATGTTATGAAAATAAAATTAATCTTTAAAAACGAAAGTTGTATCCAGGCACTTACTAAAGTTTTCAGCAGTTTATGTGATAGAGGCTAGATGATTTGCTCAGATTTGGAACATATAAAAACCCATTACATTTTACTAAATAATGACTTCAACTTTTTAGAGAGAGAGGTTTTTCCAACATACCAAAATTCGCTACACAGGCACTTTGGACAAGGGTTTGAAGAAATTAAGTCATTGACTAAATATGAAGAAGCAACTATCTACTTAATATAGACCATCAGAGTTTCAAAACAAGATGTGAATCAGTTACCTTAGCACAAGGCTTAGGTTCAAAGGAACTGTCCTACAGTGTTATCTTTCAAAAGCATTATTTTCATATGCACAGTCAGTACATCCTGTCTAGGAATTAGTATTTACTAACAATTACTTGTAACACCTTTTGAACAAAAAGTTACAGATAACTTGCTTGGCCTCAAGTAGTTTCCATCTTAACAGTTAGAAGCACTGTTTGTGAAAAGAGAGTCAAAGTTAGGTGCTGGAAATGCAGCTTGCAGGTTAAACAAGTGAACAGTCATAGGCAGTTGCAGAGCTGAATCCTCTCCAGCTCCCAGGAACCAGCTCCCAGCTGCTGTGGTTCTGCCCTTCTGCAATTCCTCTCCTGCAGCACAAACAGACCAACATGATTACGTGTATTTCCTAAGTCCAGCAAAGGCTATTAAGCAGATTGAGACAACAGATCAAACCTCAGTGAGCCGAGATTTGTTCACACTCACATAAACCCAGTGTCACTGCTGGAGAAAAAGGAACAATGACAGTTGTCAATCAGTTCCCAGGCAGGGACAGGAGAAGGCAGTGGTGAGAATGGAGATGAGGCGAGCTGCTCCTCAACACGTTCTGTTTTCTCATCATGGTTATACTCATTGCCTCGTTATGCTTCCAGTTAGACTGATCACAAAACACACCCTTCCCAAGACCCAGCATGCTTCAGGGAGCTTCAGTTCCGAACAGCTTTTTTATTGTTATCTAAGACTTCCTTGAGGATTCAAGGCTGGCTGATACACTGTGCTATCACATAGTTTTGTGCTTTTAATATGGAAACAATATTGCCAGAAAATTTATGATTTTCCTGCTACCCAGTATTTGGTTAATTTCATTAATGAAACACACCACCATTTAAAGTCAAAGGGTTGGCTGCTTCACCCAGCTTTGAAGCAAAAGACAAGTCGAAGAATTAGGGATGTCAGCTATAGGTGAGAAGTCTGGATTTTTATGTACATGGAAATCTAGAAAACTCCAGTAATTCTTCAAAACTGGCAAGGCCATCTTTCCCTGTAATCCAAAGAAACTAAGAAAAATTTAATCACAGATCATGTTGGAAGCCTTGAGCAGATGAAACAGGATGCGTAGATATTCTCATCACAATGTACATTTAACATACCAGTATCTGATAATCCCCCTCCAAAGATCACCTTTTAGAAATCCAGGTCCAGTGATGACAGCAATGAGTGCTTCATGTTTACCAATGTAATTAGACAAGTTATTTAGCTTTCTTCTCCCTTTTAATCCAGTTAAACAAAGGGATCTTGTGTTGGGGGATGGAGTTAAACAAGGAAACGAGTCTTTTGAAAACGTTTCTCTCCTCTGATGGAGGGTGAAGGACAGAGCCTGTGAACAACAAGGAGCCTACTGCCATCCATGCTTCACGGATCACGAAGAGCCAGGTGGAGGAACAGACACTCAAGTGCCTCTCCTGGTGTAAACTCACTTGGTCAGACATTGTGCAGGGAGGCAGCAGCTACGCATTGATCCCTGCTCTCACTCTCCACCTTTCTGAAACAGAGGGCTGGCAGCCACTGCTCAGGTATTTCAGGGCATAAAAGCACAGTTAGGACCCTGTTGAAGCTAAGCTCATTTTACTTGTGATACAATCCACACGCTAAAGTCACAGTACCTATACCAGCTTTTGCGGAGTAACTTTGTTGCATGGAGATTAACAGATATTATTGATATTCTCAAGCAAGGCAGCTCCTGACACAGACCTAGGAATAAAGCATTATGAGCAGAAAGGCTGGAAGAAACCACTGGTTTCACTGTAGTCATTTGAAGTAGTATTGTAAAGATATTTCCAATTTTATCACCAATGTTCCCGTGAAGTGCCACAAATGTAATCTGCACTGTTTTACAAGGCGTTCTTACTGTGGTATACTTCTACCAGTTACGAAACGATAGCTAGAGATCTATCAAAACTTGTCATCTAACCCCTGGATTTTGACAAGTAAACCAGGATACACCTGACAATTCTGTCCAGGACACCACTATTTTTGTGGCTGCATTAGGCTCGTCTTCTTTTGCAACCCTCTGCCTATAACTGAAATAGATTTGTTTGCTTTAAAGTCATCAGGTTCTCCTTATCACAGACAAAAGTAGACTGCATTCAGTGCTAACTGTGCTAGCCAAATTCCTTACCCACTCTGAATTCACACACATCCCCACAGTATGGGGCACATCACCAATAAATTAAATGCCAGTGTGGGCAGTTTCCTATTTAACTGGATCATTTCCATGAGTGAAACACCAGTCAGGAACAGAAACCTGCTATGGCACATTTTTTTTTATCATTAACTGCAGTGCCGTATGCTTGGTATTATCACAGTCTTTTGAAATGCAAGCTCCATGAAACACAGCCTCAATTCTAACCAAAAGAGAAGGCTTGCAGGCTGGTTACCATAGTCAGTTCGCGAAAGTTTCCATGACCCGCAGCACATGATGCAAGAATTCTTGCTCAAGAGAACATCATCTACATTGTCAAAACAAGTGTAACATGGTTAAACAGAAAAATAAACAAACAAATCAGTTTCAACTCAAACTTCTCCTATTAGGTTTTTCTGAAAAAGCAATGGCTTTTGTCAAGTAGCAAGTTACAGTGCAGGTATAATCGTTAGGACTACTGATCCAGGTCTGTTTGCATTAGCTCCTGCTGGGACAAATCAAAACAGTGTCCCCAGATGCCAAAACAAAAGTGCTCTGCTCCTGGATGATCTGAAAAGAAGAGGAGAGTTTTCATCCTCTTCCCAGTAAGGATCATCTGTACTCATTAACACCTGCAGTGGATGCATCTATATCCCCTGTTAGATCTTACCACCTCCTTTACCACATCTGTGGGGAAGGGATGAATATCCTAGTAAGAACAGGGGAACAGGTGTCTGAGAGATCTTACAAATAACCATCTGGAGTATTTCATCCCTACGCTTCCAGTTCAAACTTAACCCAAAGTGCTAATATTCAAAGGTCACCTGTGATCAACTATGCTTTCAGCAGATTAAATGAATCCTCTTTTAATCGATAAAATACAGTTTTCCAAATCACAGAAGGTGCACAGAGGTTTCCAAATTTCCCAACAACCACGGACTCTCTCTGCTACCCGCCCTCTCAACACAGCTACAGCTGCCATCTCCTCCGCCTTTGACATGCCTGGCTCTCCTTCCCGGGATGTCCCCTGCTGGCTTCCCACGCTGGACCCAAGTAGTTTGCAAATTAGAGAAGTGGGAGCGTTTGAGAATGCTGACATGGCTGGCAGATGCAGCAGAAAGGTCAGGAGGCTCCCAGTAATCACCAGCTTTTCACTGATGAGGTGTTTATTATCTCTGCTCAATGTTATATCCTGTCCAAGCAAATGTATTTTTTGGCCAGAACTAGATGCTATTCTCACGGAACTAGAAGAGAACACAAACCTCGGGGAAGGAAGGGGGATGCTTCTCTCCCTCAGTTAAGAAGAATGTCTGAAAGATGATACACCTCCAAAATCTTGTCACACACAGATTTGGTACAGCAGGTCTGGCCATCTACTGAACCAGAGGGTGTCGAAACAAAACCATGTGTGTGCAGTGTTTGACAGGTATGTGAGGCATGCCACTCCTTCAGGAAAAAGTGTAGGTTGAACAGCCATCGTTATTCTTCTGCTCCTGTGATTCCACCCCACCAAAGAGCATGGACAGCTGCAAAAGACTACTTGTGCCTGGGAGATCCCTTACCTCTTTTTTCAAGCAAAGCTCTCAAGCCCAGATAGTTCACTGGCCCAAGCTTTTGCAATATTTAAAGATTCAGCTCCCCTTAATTACTCATCACATTTAGTAATAAACTTGCTTCCTCAATCCACAGCTACTAAATTCATCCCTTCTCTGGAACAGATCCAGAATAGACACAGACTTTTTAACTGGACTTCCTCCCTCTCCCCCCAAAATGTTGATCATTTCTTGCACTTCTGGTTCAGCACAAAGCACAATTGTATTAATAGCAGGAGAAAGGAAGGGGCTGTTAAAACCTTCATTACAGCAGGGACAGAAGGCAAGGAAGAAGTAAAAATAATAAATAATCATACTATACCCGAGTGCACTTCATGCACATCAGAGACTCCCTGCATTCCTTTAGCATCCCCAACAAGCTCCTGCTGAAAGAGCTCCTATCTTTCTGTGTTGGTGTTCCTGAACCTTCATTGTCTGTCTTTATGCCAAATACCTCTTTCTTCCATTCACCACAGAGCGCTCCATTCTTCACTCATGGGCATTGGCTGGATTCCCTACCCCACTCAGTGCTTCACACTTCTCTAGCAGGTCAGGGGTTTAATGCTTATTCCTTCACATTGCCATGCCCCCACTTCATACCAGCTGCTCCAGCTCACCCTCTTTTCTGCTTCTCTTTCCTCTCTCCCACAAAGCTCAGTTGTGACCTTGCTGTTTAAATAATGTCATGCCTTGTCAATACTCTTCCCTCATTTATCCCAGTGACAGGAAAAAAAAAAATCAAGACATTCCATCTTTCAGTTTAAAAGGTGGTGGGTTTTGGTTTTTGTTTGGGGTTTTTGGGGAGGGAGAAGGGGGTTGCTGGGTATTTTTAAGGGAGTTTTTTTTAAGAGACAGAGAAGCAGAGACAGCACCTCACCAATGTTCCTCTCCCTGTAAACAGTTAATAGTGGAGCTAGCTGGAGTCACCTAGGCCCTCCCCTGCTTTTTAGTCTCCCTAGACTAAATCCATCACTGCCCAAACTGCCAATCCATAGTCCATGCTTTTCTCCCTGTCTTCCTCCCAGTAACCTCCAGGAAATTATAGCCAACAGAAACACAAGGTTAAAAAAAACCCAAATAAATCAGATATGATGGAACCTAAGAAGCTGAGAGCAAGCAGGACAAGTCTTTATCACTAGAAGAAATCTACTCTGATCAGTTTGGGGTGGGCTCTTTGCTTAGATCCTGCCGTAACTGCTACAAGATTTTTTTTTTAAATAGACATAAATTCAATGCAAAGTAATAATTATTGTTAGTTTGAGCTTCTGTCCTAAAATTCTAGCTTCCCATGGTATTTGAGAGACCTGTGGCTGAGCTTGAAGGATTACCAAAGCTAGGCCCCTCTATAAGCAACCATGGAAGTAGCAGGATCAGAGTTTTCTTTCTCCCTTTTACAAAGATAAATAATTATGGTTAGCCAGTTTTCTTCCTAGTGTTAATGGAAGGGAAAAATTAGTATGTCAGTTTTCCCCAGAATGGGAAGGGGTACAAGAGATTAACCTGCAAAGCCTAATGACTTAACAGTAGCTACTTCAGAGAAGTCAGCTAGCAGTAGAGGAAAACCAATTTACTGTGAAATAGTGATGATGAAGTGAAAATCATCACCTAGGAAATGCTCCCTTTTCACTGTAACACAGCAAATTGGAATAGGCTGCCCAAAGAAGTGGTAAATGCTCTGGCAGTGCTCAAAGCCAAGTTGCACAGAGCCTTGGGCAACATGGTCTGGGGTGAGTTGTTCCTGCCCATGGCAGGGGGTTAGAACTAGATGATGTTGAGGTCCTTTCCAACCCAAACCATTCTACAATGCTATGAAATACACACTGTTCATTCTTAAAGTCAGCAAAACCTTTCATTCCTAAATATTTTATAATTGTTAAAAAAACCCAAACAAACAAAAAAACCCCATCCAACAAAAATCCAGGAGGCAGTCACAGTGAAGAAGGTATTTCAGCCCTCCAAAGAACATGAAATGAGCAGGTAGTGTCCTCCCCACCACCACCACATCTGGTATAGTAGTCCTGTATATTATTCCTATAGATCACTGTCCTAAGTTACAAAGAGTAGGAAACTGGACAAACACTCCACAAATACCTACACATGGCTTTTTGTTATAACAGCACTTTAGGGGGGCAGTCTGCTAATGGCTTAGCTACAAGAAGACTTATGTTGAAATGTGCATTTACAGGGGACAGTGGTACAACCCATTATCTTACTAGACAAGGAGACATTACTGAAGCAGACAATATTTTATAAAGCCAAAACATACTGAGCTAGTCGGTAACAAACCAGCTACTCATGCTGATGAAGATAAAAGCAATAGTGTATAAGGAAATAATAGCTACACATTAAGAGAATAAAGGAGCATTGCATGGATTTAGACATTGATTGCATTGTGTGTCTGTGGAAGTATTACTGAATTGTGGGATTCACTGCAATGGGACATAATGAAAGCAAAAAGTACAAACAGGTTCAAACCGAATAATTCCAAAGGCAAAATCATGAGCTGGAAGGTGTCTGTGGGGAAACAGATCCATCAGTTGCTGTTCTAGCAAGTAACCTTAGTAGAATCCCTTCTCAAGAAACCCCTAAACCACAGTGTTTTGGCAACAGGAAGGGTTATTAAGGGAAGATGTCTTTTTCCAAGCATCTGCTAGCAGCTGATCTCTGAGAGATTTCAGCTACCAGTCTCACTTGGTTTGTATGGTTTGTGCAGACATCAACACTTCAGTGTTTTCTATAAAGGACTTAAGACCGGTTAGCTGAAAAAAACCCAAATCAAATGACACAAACCAACTCATAAAAAAACCCCACCTAGACCCAAAATCTGCTTGTTATTTTATCTGAGTCTTCTATCGAGTGCTCCTACACTTCCACCAAGAGAATATAACCAGTTCTTGTTAGTCCACCAGGTAATCAAGACTACTTGCTCATGAATGGAAAAGGTGGCTTGGCAGGATAGCAAATACAAAGAAAACAACAGGTACCCTTCAAGACATTTTACCCACACAAAGCAATTTTCCCCTGGCATTTCCCACCTTAACTACCATGGAGACTACAATGGGAAACTCCTAACAGGCTGGAAAGCTGTGACAGAACTCCTTACATTGTCAGAGAAACTGTAGGCAACCCAGTTCAAGCATCAGCCCACATTAACAAGCCTGTTTTCCCTCCAGAAGCTAAAGCAATTAAACATTTCCTACACAAGTAGGGGAAGCATTTGATCTACTGTCAGCTAACACAGCTGCGACACCAATGAACCTCACTTCTGAACTAAGTAATGCAGAAGGGATGCCAGCCATGCCCCGTGGCCAGCTTTGCCCTTTTCTTGGGCACACCCCGCACCCTGCCTCCTGGCTAACAGCCATTTCTACTTTCAGGGCCCCTCTGTTACAGCCTTCCACCTGAGAATTGACAGCTTCCGCCTCCTTCCCAGCAAGTTGCCTGAGCAGTGTCACACATGTGGGATGTAAGATGGTCCTTGGAGGAGACAGGGATCCCATGCCCCAGGGTGAGCCCAGCTATGCCTTCGCTCCACAACGTACAGCACAGGCCAAGTGCCTGACCAGAGCCCTGGCCTCACGGGGACCTCTGCTCAGGGAGGTGAAAGGAACCTACCGCAATTCGCCTTCCTTCCACTCAGACCTGAACACTCACATCCATCTTGACCCCTGCTACCTCAAAGCCTGACTCCGTGTCACCTCTCCTACTTTCAGAAGGCAAAGCCGCAGCTCTACCTCAGCCCTTCCACCCACGGGAAGGGCCACGCATTACCGCAAGTATCCCCGTGTACTGCCAGGAGGTGCCCTGGCGGCACCTCACCGAGGAGCCCCGGTACCCGCTCCCGGGACCAGCGGGACGGGAAAGGCAATGGAGGCCCCCCGTGGGGCGGCGGCCGAGGCGAGACGGTGGCAGGCGGGGGAAAGGGTCAAGCTGTAACGGAGCGGCGGCGGCGGGCCGTGGCGGGTGGTACCTGCTCGGTGGCGCTGGGGCAGCAGGCGATGAGCGGCAGCGCCGTCAGGCAGTTCAACAGGAGGCCGCCCAGGGTGATGGCGTTGGGGGCCAACCCCAGCGGGACCTGCTCTACCAGCCAGGCCCAGTAGGGCTGCAGCCACGGCTCCAGCAGCGAGCGCCCGGCCGCGCTGTAGCGGTGCTGCTCCAGGCGCTTCAGCTGCGCCGGGCTGAGGGGCGAGGGCAGAGCCCAGAACACCGTCATGCCGCCACTACAGCCCCGCCGCGGGGGCCGCCGCTCGACGCGCACCGGGTGGAGCCGAGGTCAGAG
>JANHGB010055223.1:0-16455 GCA_026283785.1 Coracopsis vasa
TGTGGGTGCACGGGAGTCCCGGCGCCGCCCCCCGCCCTCCCCGGTTCCGTGTGCGCACCTGTGTGTGTACGTGGGGGGGTACAGGCGGCGGTCCCCAGGCCGCTGGCCGGGGGTGTCCCCGGGCCGCTGGCGGCTCGCCCGCCTGGTTTGCGTCGGCTCGCTCCCCGGCCTTCCTTTTCCTTCTTCCTGACGATTTTTACGCCAAACACGCTCAAAGCCTTCCCCAGGGCTTCTCTCGGGGCCGCTTCAGGGCTGTTTTTAACTCCGCGAGTTTCGCCCGATACCTCGTCAGCCTGACCTCTCTTAAAACTGTCCTTTTCTGGGTTTTGCTGGTGCTAGGAGCTCGTCGTAATCTGAGGCTCCTTCTCACTAAACGTCTGTCAGAGCTCCAGGTTTACGAAGGCCTGCTCGGTCACTGAGGTTGTGCCAAGCCTTGCACAGTTAGGGTTTCCCAAATAAGGCAGGCAAGCGGAGTGATGTTCCCTTTGAAATCCATCTAGGTAGCCCTGGCGCAGGCTCTTGAGAAGCCTGGCTGCGGTAGGATACTCTGGAGTTAAAGCCGAGTAGGCCTTGTAAGGAGTCGGTAGCACAAAAGAGGGTGATGAATGATTCTCCTTTTAGGAAGGAGCCTGAGTGGGTAAGCTGGTAATTACAGTTCGTAAACTCTTCCCTGCTGCCTTCCCTGCAATGAGTGGAGTGGAGCAGCTATTTCTCGCTTTGGTACAAACACTGTAGCAATCAAACCAGCAGTTTTCTTTTTAAAACCAAAGAAACTCCCAGGAGGTAACTTAAAAACTTGAGCAAAGCTCCTGGTGCTCTTTCCTGAGTGACAGGATGCTAAAAATTAATGTGTCTTCCCGGTATGGTCTCGAGAAAAAAATGCCTACTTTTCTTAGATAGCAGAAAAAAAATCTGACCTTTGAAACATCAAAGTTGGTATCTAGGTTTGCCTTAATGAGCCATACATCTCCGCCAAGACTGAAGAAAAATCGCTGTTCTGAAAAAGCATGGTTAGAAGCAATAGCAAATGCAGGTCAGCGTACACACAGTAAAAAAAACGCTATTAAATTGTCAGCTGCAAATACCAAAGATGGATGCATTTTACTTTTGAGAGCAGGTAGTTAAGGCAGCACAGCTATCTACTTGCAGGAATGTAAGTGAAGATTGCAACTTTCCAGAACTGCAAGGCGAGGTGAAATTTGGAGCAGCTCAATCAAATTGAACTCCTTTAGTGGTGCCAATATTTTATATTTTTAATGACAGAGTCCTTGAAGCATGAATGCAGTTTGCTCATTTGTAAGCTGTCTTGGTTTACAGGCCCTTTGGAGTGCATCTGCACATGTGTGTATTGGCATGAGAAGGAACACATGACAGCAATGTAAAGGATCTTTGTAGCCCTGTAACTGTCCACAGCATAGATCATAACAGCAAAAGAATGACATGAAATAACATCCCAAATTCAAACAGTTGCATAATGTTTTAAAGGAGCAAAAAGGTGAATAAGGCTTAGTGACTTATTAAGTTGTGGTGGAAGATTGTCCAGGATTTGCTGGTAAATGGAAAAAGAATAGGAAACAGAGATCACATCTGAGGAACTTGCCTTTCTGGCAGATGGTGATAGTAAAGTCTGGATATGGTAGAAAGTCTATGAGGGGGAACTAGGATGAAGCCACTTACTGTTGCGGATTTTTTGTAGGCATGCTAATTCCGTCCTTAAAGACAATTTCTTTTTCTATCGCTTCCCTCTTTCACATGATACATTGGAACAAAATACCTGTATTTTTATTGGACAACTCTACTGTTCTCTCTGTTTAGCAACATGCTGTGAAGCAAATAGGAGCTCTGAACAAGTAGAAAAGATAACAGGGTTCTTGTACTAATAGAGGCCAAAATACAGAGTGGCTGAGGTGATACAATGTTTTGGATTAACAGCTCTTGGTATATTTTGATACTTTTTTTCCAAACTGAGTGTAGCTGTCATTGTAGACGGTTGGTTTGGCTGCTTTAGTCAGACAACCCAGTACAGATTGCAGCTGGGCAAGGGAAGGCAGCATTAGAATGCATTTATTACAGCAGCTGCAATCGGAAGTGCAGCACCTCCCTATGATGTTAAAGACACCACACGTTCCATCAGATACATTTGAACATCGAAAGGTTGTGGCTATAGTCTCCCCTTGATAGCCCTGGTTGCTTCGAGCAACCACAGAGAGTAATGAGTGAATTGAATAGATGCTTCATTTTGCATATCAAGAAAGGAAAATGTTGCAAAAGCCTCTGCTATGCATGCCATAGCTAAAAAGCACTGACACACCCAGATTTAGTTGTCATCCTGGTCTTCTGCTATATTATTTTCTGGAAAAGAGTTTCTAGGCAGCTCCCCTCCCTTTCTGAACTTAATGTCGCTCTTAACAAAATGCTGCTGCCACAACTGCTGCTGTCCAGTTATGTTCAAAATAGTGATTTTTATTTTATTTTATTTTATTTTACTTTATTTTATTTTATTTTTCATTGTAAGTCTCCTCTTTCTTCACCTCTAGAAGTTACAGATTAGTGAAGATTGGCACAAATGATCTGTTTAGCAGATACATGACAGCAGAGAAAAAAGTTGTCAAGGTCAGTTGCATCTACTGTCCTCTGAAATATTTGAGACAAAATGTCTCGTCAGACAAAGCCTGTCCAACGAGACAACCTTGTGCCTGCAAGATGTCTTCAGGACATGTCTATGGTTCCTACTGATTACGTTGGGGTGGACAATGACATCAACTCTAAGGGTTATACAGCAGCCTTATGGTGCTGAAACAGTTTACTTTTTAATCCTCCTGGTTTTATTCATGAATACCGCTAACAAAGTAAAAACAAACTACCAAACAACTGGACCTGTAACATGAAACTCAAAATAATCTGGATGGTTTAAGTAAGTTGGAAAATAGAAGCCTTGAAGCAGGTCAAAGGCAAACACAGAGGTAGGATCCGACACATTCAGTCCTGTTCCTTAAGTAGTGGATGACTGTGTCATTTATTCAAAATGAACTTATAACTGCTCACTCATCCTGTCACCTTAATGAGCTGGGCCTCTTGAGGCTGCTCTCTTCACAAGGCATCTTCACAAGAGCAAAGAATGTAATTTTCCACTTCTGGTCAGGACTAGTTATTTCTTAATCTAGTGTAGTTATGTTCCTGCTTTCAGTGTTCATACCTTGGATGATGTCAGCCTTTAAACTACATATGTGATTTTTAATTGTTTTTAATTTTTTGTAATAGAACTCCATATTTAAAAAATGAATGCGACCTAATGGGAATATCCTGGATTCTCATACTTCTAAAGGTGTCTTTGTATGAATTGCTGTAATCTTAGCCATCTTCTAAATTGGATGGGACTCCAAAAGGAAAATAGAATGAATACCCAAACCAACTAATAATACTAGCGAAAACAGGTAATGTGAGCCCACTACTGTAATCTCTGGTTTCTGTAATTGGGATATAAGTAATGCAATGGGCCATTCAGCTGCAGTTTACATGGAATATTCCAAGTGAATGTTTTTCATATGCTGCAGCAGAGATTCTTATCTTATTATGAAATAATCTAGCTATGCGGTGGAAACAGTGTGTAAGCGCTCTTCAAATTATGAGAAGGCATTTCAACAGAGTTGTAAACTGTAAAAGTACATCTGCATTTGGCATTTCTGAGTTATGGACATTACAGCCACTTGTGCTTGCTATGTAGATACAACAGTTCTGCTGCCAGTAATGAAATGCAGCATAAACCAAAGTTACTGAAAGTGAGTCTAGGAAGTGTATGTGTGTGGGTCTGTTACACCATGTATTTTGCACCTATCAAAAGCTCAGCTTCAACCTAGTGCTCAGGTACAAAAGTCAAAATTCCTGTTTTCTTCCTCTGAGTAACTCTTTTCTCCTATAGCTCTGACACAGAAAGTTCTGGAAATGGATGAATATGATTTTATAGCTCACTCATACGTAGGATTTTGGTAAATACATACCAGACGCAGTAATGATCTGCTGTGGGTAGTGTGTGAAGCACAATTCCTGCAAGGCTGTCTCAAACCACAAAGTAGGTGATTTGAGTAACAGATCCTCTTGGAGCACATAGGCTTTGCACCTGGCCAGTTTATGGTTTCAGGTCTTGGGGCCTCCTCACTTGCTCTATGTTAAAATGTCAGTACATTGCTGAGTATTTGGATGAAAGATGCTCTGGATATGCATGGCTGTGTGAGAAATAGTGGTTTGATTTTTGCATTGTTTTGCAAAGGTTCCTGCAGACTCTTCAGCTGCAGCACAGGCTTCTGAAGTGTTTTGTTATTTCAGTTTTAAAAGGCAGCAGTAGCTCCATGTCCCTAGTACAGATCCAGTAGTTCATCATCCCTGTCCAGAATATCTCATTCCTTTCACTTAGCCTGTCCTAGCCCCTTACTCTTGCTTGTCCCAGGAATCCAGGAAAGGAAGTTCAAGTAAGAGGGCAGAGTGGAGGAGCAGGGCAGTAGCAGCTAGGGAGAGGAGAAGCGGCCCATCTGCCTTACCTGGCAGTGTCTGTGTTGAAACCACTACTGATGCTGGCTTCACCAGCCAGAGAAATGGCATGTGAGTGGGGAGGCCCAGGGAGTTATTATCACCTAGGAAATCCCTCCAACCTACCTTGTGCTGTAGGAAACTCTTTACTGAGGGCATTTCTTAATGTCATCATTGCTTTGTAACTGGCTACAAACTGAGGAAGATAGGTGCTGCCTGTGGAGCCCTTTAAAGACCTTGGTGTTAAAGCATACAATAAAAATAAATACTCAAACTGCGCAAGGAGGCAAAGGATGACTATTATTGGAAATTTTTTTTTTTAATTTTTTTTTAAGCATGGAGAGTTCAATTTGTGTCTTTTTATGTGTGCCTTTACTGCCAGTAGTATTTTTGCCCATCTCCTTCTCTCATTAAATACACGGTACAGCAAGCTCTGGGAGCCAGATACATTACCTAATTGTTTGCCATTTCTGTATGCTTCCCTGGGAGCTCCACCAGATTTTTAATTCCAATACTATAAACTCTCTGAGTTTGCTTGCTGAGGTAGAACAAGGCTTTGAGAAAGTAAGAGTTAGAGCAATTGCAGAAGACAGAAGAGAATTAAAAAGATAAAAATAAATGAAATGGTGATTAGTGAGTGGCACAGGTTATAGTGGTTAATAGGAGAGGAAGAGACTGGTGAGACCTGTGAACAGAGTGGCTGCAGTGGGACTGGAAGCTGGGACTGTATCTACAATTAGCTTTTTATTAATGGCTGCTTTTTGTGGAATTGCTGATTGTCCTTAAGTCAGCTCAGGTCTGGTAGCAGTATTTGGTCTGGGAATCTGTTTGCACCACACAGTTGTCACCAAGAATATTACTACCACCTGCTTCAACACTGCAGTCTCACTGATTTTCTTCTTAATGCCTTCTTTACATACCAAGGATTATCTGTGGGTTTGTTTTTTCTCTTATAGCCCTGCTTTCCATTAGGCTGGGTAACAGAATGAGTATTTCATTTATTCACAACTATATGAATCTTATCCATTCTGAATTGCCAAGTTGATTCTAGAGTGGGCATTTCTCTTAAGTAGCAGTAACCCTGTGGCAGAGAAGCTTGTTTCCTAGTTACTCTGAATCAACACATTATTTATATGAGAATTGGAAACTCTCCAAGGAGGCTTTAGGCAGTTCTTTACATGAAAGGAATGAACAGCAGATGCCTGTAGACAGCAGTTCTTTAGTTTTATGTCTTGAAACTTGGAACTCTGTCTCTACATTAGGGCTTGATTCTTGCTTTGGTCAGCACAACTCACATGCCTATGAAATTCTCCAGGATCATCTAGAACCTGTCTTGTGTGTTATCTGATTTTGAGTTGTCTAATGCAGGCAGTATGTTTACAGCCCTGGGCATGAAGAAGCTGTCACTTTCTACCACCCTATCAAGGGCCTAAAAGTCATCAGCTTTTATAACAGGTACATGGCGTACAGGTTTTGAATCATATTTACTACGTCAGTTCTAGTGTATGGTTTTAAGAGAGCAATGATATTTGTGCAGGCATAAATATGGACTAAGCTACTCTAGCAAAAAACCCAAACTTTCCATATATGTACATTTATCAATTATAGATAAAAGCCACAGTGATATTATGGAAGTTAGCTCTGCTGATGGAACACTGAAATCCCTTTAAAACTTTAAACCTGTCCTCTCCCTTTTTAAGCCAATCTGTTTTTTTCACCTCAATTAATACAACTGACAAATGTCACTCTCGCATATGTCTCATTAGTAAAAGCACTGCAGTCCGATCTTCATATGCTTTAGTCCAATCACTCACCAAGAAAAGATTCACCAAAGAGAAGATTCATAGGGGAAAAAAAGTGCTATCCCAAAGCCTATGTAAAAACAGAATTCTTACTGTAAAGTTAGTTGCTTGTCTCTGATCAAATTCACATTCATGTTAGCCCTGTTTAATTCAGCCAAAGGCAAGATGTGAACTTCTAGCAAGACATGTTTTCATTTTCTTCAATACAATCCTAAATAAGAAAGATGAATTTATAGTGGAGATTACAGTAAATAAATTAGTTGTCATGGTATAGGTACTCATGCTTTAGGGAAAAATATACCCCACTCTTGGATATAAAACTGGAATACTTTGAGCCATACCATTCTTCTGGAAAATTTTCTTGCCTGCTAACCTGAAACTTTATTTGCTGGTCTACACTCTTACAGTGAACCTCCTAATATAAGACTGGCACCACCCCGCAAGTACTGACCTGACCCTTTCCCATTTAATGAGGCAAGTAGTTTCTTCTTGTATAAAAGGGCTGAACAAGCCTACCACTGTCTCTATCTTAAACATAGCTGTTAATTTGAAGGTGTTAACATGTACCACCTGGTCCTGTGAGGATGGCATTAGCCAAGGGTATCATTAACACTAGTAACTTGTTGAATGAAAAGTAGAAATGAGAGCTGGGGAAGTCTGCAAGGGTGTAACTGCTCCAAAATTAACTTTCCAGTGTTTTCACCTTATGGAATGTCGTATTTCCTAGGAAATGTGAAGAACCAATGAACAGACGATATATTTTTTGATGAACTAGTAAAAAAAGTGTGGAGTTTATTTCCCCACCTCTAATAATGATTGCACCTTGTTTTCTTTCACTTGTCTCAGACCAGGCTGTAGGCCAGGGACAGCTACAGAGCATGTATGTGACTCTAGCTACAGAAACACATTTTCCAGCTGACATATGTCCACCTCACTGTGTCTGCCACAGTGCCCCTGCCACTGTAAATCTCCGAGTGAAAAACACTCATCCCCATCAATGCTGTCAGAAACATTCCTTAAAAGTATGTCAAAATGGAATTCCTAGGTAAATAAGGATATCAAGAAATGGGTGGATGTCCCAGCATAATCTTAATGCTCAAACAAACGTAGCAAAATGTCTTGCATGTTTTTTACACAGCGAAAATATAAAGATCAAGTGTAAAAATATCACAGTTTAAATCTTTTTGTGGTGGCGTCCCTCTGCACTGGTTGCCTTTTACGCCTCCAGGTGGAACATCTTTCAGGAAAGTGGCTTTAGCTCACCAGCCATACGGGTGATGTCAAAGGTACTGAGTGTTCTTGTCATTGCCACATTCCAGCTTCACTAATGGCACAGTTAGGTATTGTGTTAATCAAAAATATTTTTACCATCCATGAGCAAAGATTTTAATAAACAAATGTTACAGAGAAAGTTTATTCAGCAACTGATGTAAATTTTGGGCTTTTTCTGGTCTGAAAGTAGGGGTGCAGGGTGTTGTTGCTTGTTAGTGAAAATCAGAGGGGTCTGGGGCAACTGTAGCTTTTGCAGAAAGACTTTCATGTTCTGCTTCATTACTGGATGTTACACATGATTGTCATTTGCCTCTGGTGTAAGCACGTGTGTTTTGACTATATTTATATCAAAATTTAGCAAAATGAGGATGACATATGGTAACATCCACATTAAAGCACAGCAGAAGAAGGGATCATGCTTTTTAGTCAAATACTTTCTAGGTCATGAGTGACTCGAATGAAGATGTCAGTATCCTGCATCTGCTTTCCTGTCTTGCCAGATGTCTTGAAGTGAGATAAGAGGATTCATGCAGCTAGGAAAAACCTCACTTATCTGTATTGGGTTTTTTGTGTGTCAGCTGAAAGACATCAGGCATCCTTTGGCAAACCAAGTGCTACCAGAAAGTTTCACTTGGCTTAAACTTGCCTGTATTTAGTAAAAAATACAACAATATATTAAAAATAATATCATTCATTTAACTTCTTTTAAATCTTTCCCGTTGACGAACTGAAAATATGACTGTGCTGCAAATATTGCCAAAATTATGATTCTCTTAAAAAAATTTGAGAAGAACTGACAGTGACAACTAATATCCCCAGAAAATGTTGGTTTGGGTTTGATTTGTGGTTAACTGTACCCAGGGTGTGAGCTGGAGGTGCAACTTGCAGAAGTACTTCAAAAATAATATTTCATTTTCATTTGTAGTTGGACAGCTTGATCTGAGTTCACATTTGGTTCAATTCTCTATTTTAAAATATCTATATCTTGTACTGTTTCTCCACTTCAAAGATTCTCTTGTTCATTCCACTATCGAAGTAGTGTGATTATAATTCTTTCATAAAGAATGGCTCTAGAAGGCCAATAAATAAGTAATTCATCCTGTACCCCCTAAAGTTCTGTTTTCTGAATACCTTGAAGACTGTAGGAGGCTTGGGTTACATTGGGACATTTTTAAACTGACAGTCACACTTTTAACATGGATAACTGATTTTGATAATAATAGCAGCCAGTCTGCAAGGACTAATAAATTCCACTAAGTTGCCCAGAGATATAGCTTAGTCTCCTTGGAATCTATATTGCATTTTTAATCGGGCTATTATGGCTCTGTACCTGCATATTCCATTGGAAGCTTGCAAACCAGTCAGTTACAACTCAGTAGAAATTGAAAGAGTCATATATCCTGCCTGGGTTTTTTAAGCTTGTATTTTTGGCTTGTAGTAATTCCCAGAGATTGGGGTAAAGGCCTTATTCTTTCCAACCTGCTTCCCTAATCATCCACTTTCGCTTACTAAATTCTTCTTTATCAGTAAATTCTTTGTTCCCTTTCTTGGCCTGTAACATTTTCAGTGCTTATTGTTTTGAAAGTCTGTTTGGGGAAGTAACAGTACAACTGAAGTGGTGGATAGCGCATAGAGTTATATCTGCATTAGTGAGTATGGTGGCCTGATAGCAGTGAATTTTTAATTTATTTAAGGAGAATCAATGGACTTGGCATCCATACTCTATTAATTTCAGTAGTTTGTTGGGTTATTTTGGTTTGGTTTGGTTTGGTTTTTTTTGATCCTTAGGGCAAGATCTAGTTGTGTCATCTAGACCAAATGCCCTTCAGCAGCTGGAGCACGTTTTAGCACAGATTTGTGTTTAGAGTATGTGTATATGCTCTGAAATGTAAATAAAAGTAGAGAAAACAGCCACAAGATTTGACAGGAGCATATTCCTGGTCTGGACTGAAACGTTGACACAGATGTTTTCTACGTGAGCCTACTTGAGAGCAGAATGTGAACTAGAATATTCCTCTGGCTTTCTTCCTTGCTCTTGACAGGAGATGTGCTGGTCCTGGGACTGAAGACAACTTCCTGCCTTTCCCCTTCCCACCCATTTAGGATAGATTATAGCAGTTCTTCCTCTTGTGTGTTTTTTTGGTTTTGGGGTTTTTTGGGGTTTGGTTTTTTTTTTGGTTGTTGTTGGTGGTTTGGTGGTGGTGTTTTTTGTTTGGTTTTTGTTTGGTTTTGTTTTTTTTTTTCCCCTCCAGTTACATACCTTTTTATGCTTTCACCTATGTTGAGGGATGATAGAAGGCTGTTAGCAAGAGTTTCAAAATGGTAAGATGTCCCTTCTGTGTTTTTGAAGGGCACAGAATATTATATGAATGCTTGTCATATTGGCATTTCAGTAACCACAAAATGTTTCTATGCTGTGATACCCTGAAGAGCTTGTCTTTGCTTATACTTTTGTTTCTTCCATTATGTAGCCTTTCTGTGAGGCTTCCAGAAGGATTGATGCCATGAGTAGTGGCCCAGTGTAGTTCTGATGATCACTTATTTGCTTGGAATGGAATCAAAATGATGTATTATTTGACACAGGACACTAAACAGCCATCAAGTCAGGATTTTATCAGTGGTGTGAGCCAAGATTCAACCAGCAGGGAAAGAAGAAAATGTCCCTATATCATTATCCTCAGGCTCTAAAAATAATGTTTTCCTTTAATGACCCTCAGCTAAATGGTACTACAAAATTACTAAGTAGCTTATCCCTATTAAATAAGGGTGAGTGCATCCTTTTGATAGGTGTTATCAAAATCAACTCTGCAGGTATATAAACTTGGAGCAACTAAACAACTTGATTGCAGATAAATGTGAACTCCTGTCAGGCAAAAGCCAGCCAAAGCTGTGATCTTGAATTTCTTACTCTAACCACTTACACACTATGTGCATGTGCTTTAACAGTGAAATACCTCCCTCCTGAAAAAAAGTTCTGCACTTGAGATGTGAAGTCCTATCCTGCCTTTTCCTCTGAAGTCAGAATTTTCAGTTAGAAAAAAGAAATCAAAATCCTAGTCAGCTAGCCCACTTTTGAAATTTTAGTGCCACCAAATTCCACCATCTTCAAAGGGCTGACTAAAATCTGGACACATGAAGAGTATTTCTTCTTTATTTCATAGTCTTGTTTACCTTTGAGCTAGTCTCTGCCTTTTTTCTAATGAGCTGACTTGGCTGCTAAAGCTGCTGGCATCCCTCGGGGTCTGGGAGCAAAGCGGTTGTCTGAACCCTTTACCCTGCTTTGCAACATGAATTTCATGTGGGGCATGGTTTCCACTGTTTGTTGGAACTGAGATTAAGAGTGGCTGTGTTTTGAGTGACAGATACTACTGGGGAACTGTAAAAATCTTCATTTCACTTACTCCTTTCTTTCACACTGCTCAGACAGCATTGTAAAGTTGCACCACAGTTAAGAGTGAGAAACAAACTCGCCACAAAGCAGCAACTTTAAAGAGCCCGGCTGCATTTGGGCACCGAGGCATTCAGGCTGGGATAGGCTTAAAACCTTAAACCTGCTCACTGCCTGTGGAATACGTGTGGAAAACAGAAATGATGTTTTCCTGTTCTTCCCAGGCACAATGTCATTTGATGCTGATACCCCCTCAAGCTAAACTGATCACCAACCGAAGGCGGTGAAAACCCAAACTTTCAGCAGTGGCTTTGGATCTCTGCAGTAATCTGGGTTTGTTTGGCCACATGGTGTGTTTGTGGGTTTTAGTGTCTGCCCAGGCCCTGAAATTTCAAGTGTAAACTAGTAATTTATTACAGGCTTTGCACTTTTAACATTTTTTCCCTTAAAAATTCTACTATTACTGTCCAGCTTCTGCTTGTGCAGCAAGGTAGGTACAGGCTAATCTGGGATATTGGTATTTCTGGAGAATTAAAACAAACCTCAGCAAAACCCTAGCTTGTGGCAAGTGCTTTGTTTGCAAACCATTTTTGCTACATCTTACCTAGAATTTCTCTAGCTCCCTTTTTCACTGCCTGGTCGTGACAGATTCCCAGAACTAATAAGCCACCCTTCCTTCAGCAAGAGGAAGGCTCGGGATCTGCCATAATTGCTTCTAGCGTACCCTGGCTCTACCTGGAGTGCTTTCATCTCCTGGAAGGACTCCAGCATCTGCTCTGCAAACTACAGAGCGTAGTTTTGGTTGCTAAAAAACCTAAAGGTTTACTTTGTCAAACGTACCTGTGTAAGAGTTCAAGACTTAACAGTTCTTACTGGCATATAAAGCAGAGCTATTTGGTTTTGACTTTATTGTTGCTGCTCATTAACATTTTGATTAAGAAATTATATTTTACAATCGTTTAATAACCCTAAGGTCTTTTTGTATAATAGCATTATAAGTATTTATAGTGTATACAAGACAACGCAGATCCCTCTTGATACCTCTTGTTCTTCTACTTCTCTTTAGATGAGAATTGCTTTATTTACCCTGACGAATTTGATATAAGTATTTCCAGATTTGTATTTGCAATTTATTTTTTTTTTACTCTAAGAACAACAGCAACTTTGAAATCCCATGCAAAAAGTGCTGTGCAGTTGAAAAGCTTGTTTTAATTTTATACCAAACTGCCAGCTTTTGTCTCAAACCAGAAGTTTGTAAAATGTGAATGTGTAAGTTACAAAAGGTATTAGATTTATTGCCTCCACAACCCAAATACTTCTGTGTGGCTGCAGATGTAGAGCAGTGTCTGGCTCCAGTATTGAGGGGTCCCTGCTAACCAGGCTGCTCTCTTCTCCATCACATCTCTGCTTATCCTCCTTACTTCTGGTAAACTCATTGGACTTCTGGTAACACTGTACATATATGGTTTCGGGCACTTTGACTCAGAATTTCCTTTTCTGAAAGATAACAAGTAAGTCTGAGAACATATTATAGCATTACCAACAGTTGTAGGCTGGATGTGATCCAGTAAGATGGCTCATGAGTTCAAAGCCATTGGTCCTATTAAATGTTGTTTTGCTTTGTTTTGTTTAAATGGTACAGATAAATGAAACACAAAATTTAGTAAGTCATTACTTATATGCTGTTTCACTATATCACTGAATTTATCTAATCTTCATATTTGCTCTTTTTCATCTAACTACTGACTACTGTGTTGCAATTGGCATCTTCATTGCTGTAAGAGACTTTTGGCCACATAGTGTATGGGATGCAGCTGATGGAGGCCTGATCATGTAGGGCACTCGTATGGTGTGAACTAGCCTGCCTTCAGTGGCAAGCAGAATGCCTGGTATTTTTCTGTCAGCTAGATGTTAAGTAATTGCTTGCAGATATCTCAGCAGATAGATGCCGAGAAGCCTTGGGAGGGAGAGAATAGAACTGAAATGCACTTTTTGTCAATACTCTGCGTATTTGTAGGAACTCCTGTACATCTGTGTACTTAGAGAAACAGCCAGCAATTTACATTGCCAGCAAAGCCAGCTGTATATAACGAGTAGCCAGTCTTTGTTAATATACTACTCCCATATGATCTACAGTGTAAAAAATTATTTGTAGGAAGGACTTGGCCACTATTTTTTGAGAAATGAATATGTCTGCAAAAAAACTATGACAAAACTTAACAAAAACTTATGATTGGAGTAAATTACTGAGTTTTATTTTGGAGATCCTTTTGTTTAGAATACTTTAATTTCATGACTCTCTTGTGCTGCTTTCCAGTCTTTAATAAATGTATCAATAATAATTCACAAATAGAGATTTGGCTGTTCTGGTATTCATTTTTCTTCATCTGTGAAAGAACAGATTTTGGTTTTGTATTATTTCTGTCCTAGCAGGAATATGCATGTATGTCTCTGGTTACATGCATGTGTGTGTTCACAGCTATTTATTTTCCTTGTTAATATTTGTGAGAAAACTCTTCACAGTGCCTTGTGAAAAAGCCCATAAACTCGATTGTTGCGTATTCTGTTAACTTACTAGGGTAGTCAAATTGTTGAAGGAGGGAACAGATTTCCTTTAAAGAAACCACACTGCTTTGACTGAGCAGTTGATGCTTTTTATCTCAGTATTGGACTATGCTGTCCTTAATAACCTTTCACTGGTTTACCACTAAAATGTTTATGATGATTATAAAGGAATGATTTATTATAGACTAAAGTTAAGTAGAATTTTTCAAGTATATATGCTCTATATCTTTGAATAGGTTGAAGCTATATACTCTGACAAACTTTCTCCCCTCCTACATCTATCTTACCCTGGGAAGGGGAGGCGTTTAATCAGCATTAGATAAAAACTGCTCTTGGCTATTCTAAAAATAGCAAAACCAAAATATAGGATGCCAGCATTTATTTTGTGATGCTTCATGAAGCAATTTATGAATTAAAATTTAAAACAGATGCTAAATTTTAATGTGGATTGTTACAATAGATTCTTTTTTAATTGTTAATTTCTTTCTCTAAAAATTTACAAAGTATTTTCCTCTGCTTTGAAGCAGTATATTTTGAAATACCTGAATTTTCTGCCTCCTACTTCAGGTTATACCTGGCTTAAGAATAAAGTGAGAATCACTCAGACTTTATCCAGCAGCAATTATTATAACTAGTAATTGCCAATTTCTTTGTTTTCAGGCTTAAAAAGTGGCTATTGGAATGGTGCCTCCCAGTTGTTTGATTTGACCACTGGTTACTTAAGACCCAGTGATTCTGCTGCTTGCTCTACATGGACAGTAAATTAGTTTCCTGTGAGACTTTTGATGATCTGTCAGCAGTTAATGCAGCTATTCCTTCCCAGTTTTCACCCAACACAAAATATTGTATAAGTGTAATGTGCTGTGGTTAGGTTTTGGTTTGGTTTGGTTTTTTATCATCTTTTCAGTAACTTACGATTAGGTCAGATTCTGTGGGAAAATGATGTACAAATACGACCAGAAAAAAAACAAATCAAAACAAACCCAAACCAGCTTCTGATTTTTAACAGTGAAAGAATATTTTCCAATGAACAAATTTCTTTCATATTATTCTTCTTCTTTGACTGTCTTGCCCAATATCTGACACATCATATTGGATTTTTGAGATTTAGCTCAAGCTAGATAGTCTTGCAGAAGTTTTCTACAATCCCTTGCATTTGCTGTTAACTTGGGGATCTCTAGGGATACATAAGGGAATCCGTTATTCAGATGATTTTGTGCGTGACCTGATTTTTTTTTTCTTTTTGCATGTTTTTCTCTACTGCCTTGAAAGTAGTCACTGGTTAAACCTCCCCAGTGCTACAAAAGCCTGAAATTTTAGCTATAGATTTGAAAGATCACTAAATTGCATAGCTGTTGAGATGAAGTGTGTTAGTTCAGATTAGCCTCTTGAGTGTAATGTCAGTGGAAGCCATGTATTGGTAGAATAGTAAACCATATATATTTATCCTTTGGCCAAGGATTGGCCACAATGCAGCTTATATAGGCAGGAACACAGCAGTGTTTTTCCAGTCAGTAAACCACAAACGTTAGTCTTGCTCTTATAGAACCACACTTCTCCAGTGTGAAGAGAAAACCATGTAATTTTAACAGTGTTTGTTACTAGGCATCTGTACAGCTGTATGACTGTACCAAATGAATGCATGGGCACTTCTAGAGTTCTGACGGCTTGCTTTTCTAACAACGCCAATTCTTACAGTAGCAAATAGTCAATAAATATCTACATTTAAATAGTTTGGCCAAAAATAATGCATCTATTTCCATATACCTATTAAGCACACCCTGTAAAATATCTATTGATGCAGTGTAATCCTTTTATAATTACTCATTAGGACTTGCTGATGTGCTTTCTCTATAAGAAAAAAGAAATTTCTTCTTTACTTTTTACTTTGCTGTAGATATACAAATTACTTACATTCATAAGCAAAACCAGGGTGACTAAAGATCAGTAGCTATACAATGTGGAGAACTGAATTTTGGTGTCAGTACAACAGGCCTCTGATAAATGATCGACATTGCTCCTATACTGCTGTAATTAAAAAAAAAAAAAATTCCTTTGCTGCTCTGCAGGATTTTTAAAATATTGTGTGTTTTTGAGTTCTGCTACTTTGGATCAGTTTCATATGAACATCAGAAAATATTTGACCTGACTTTCGGTTTTGCAGCAAAAGTCAGACTTTAGGACTGTTATCTGCTTTGCACTTTGGATAACTAACCTGCAGGGAAAGGACTATCTTCACCTATCTCACAAGATTGTTATAATTGTCTGTAAAAAAATATTAGATCCTGTAGGAACACTCTCAAGAAGTCTGAATTTTCATAATTCACGTTTTGGCCATTTTTTCCACTTGCTATTCAGTGGCCAAACTTCTCCCCGTCTTTGGGGAATTTGTATTCATTGCTTGGCCTGCCAATCTTTTCTTCCCCCCTCTGCCCCACCAAAGTGTTTGATAAACTAAGAAATTTTAAACCTTCAAGGAGCTGAAGTGTCTTCTTGGAAATGAAAATTTGAAAAGTATGTTACTGCTTGGATTAAGAAGGGCTGCAATGTTCTTTAAAGAACTCCCATAAATGCTGTGTTGAAGCGCCTCATAACGAACAATGGATACTGGGAAGGAAATTAACAGTGATCCATTGATTTCTTACTACACATCTGAACAGTTTGTCTGTTTTCAGCTTCTAAATAGTGAATCAATACACAGTAAAGTCTTGATCTTGAAGAATGATTGCTGGTATGCAGCAGGACATCTTGTGGTTAGGGCAATAGATGGGACTTGGGAAGATCTGTATTCCTGTTACTTATTCAGCTACCGAACTACTCCACGGCCATGGGACAAAGATAGTGGAAAGAAAGAAGTGAAAGGATTTTCTTTTTTTTTTTTTTTTTTTTTGAGTTAGATTTTAT
>JANHGB010055228.1:0-19623 GCA_026283785.1 Coracopsis vasa
CCCTGGCTGGCAGCAAGGACAAACAATATGGCCTGACTCAAAGAACCTGAACAAATTATAACTAATAATTTATTGACAGCATCTGCTAATTCAGATGAACTGAGAATCCATTTGAAGTCTTACAAGAGGGGCAGCTCTTCAAAGAGGCTAACAGTAGACTCTTTCTAGTCTTCCTGTGTTAAGGAGGGAGAGATGTTTCCACACAGCAGGAAAATCTGGCTTCATTAGGCATTGGTGTAAGAGGGGGATAGGTTGTGGGGAAGAGCAACATGTATTCTTGGAGTTGTAGTAAAAAGACATGGGGTCATTCTTTACCTGCTGGAAACAGCAGCTCTCAGAGCACCTGCCCTGAGTCGTTTCAGGAATAAGTCATGGATTTTTCAGAACAGGAGAGTGAGGAAGCAAACCAGAAAATAAGTTAAAGGGGAAAGCAGAGTTAGGAAGCAATCCTCAGATCTGAGCCAGGTGCTTGGTGTGGACAGATAACACATTTACTGCACATTTATACAAGAATTTGTTTTACAGCGTCTTCCTCAAAATACAACATGGATGAAACAGAAGCACACTTTGAATACACTTAGAGAAAACACATAGGTCAAATACACTCAGACTGCACAGCAACATCTAAAGGTCGTGTATCTACCACACACCACACAAACTCCATGCAAAAACTTTAGAATGTTTGGCACATACTGTAAAGAGTATTACAAAATATATCTATAAGAGAAACAGGCAAAGCAAGGTGGTTAGTGTAAAATGAAAGATATTTTTTCAATTTGAGACCAGGAAATACAAATAATTTTTTTTAATGCATTCATTTTAACAGGATCTTATTAAAGAGCTTGAACTATGTTTCTTCACCATGGAATAATTTCTAAACCTCTGACACCAGACACACATGCTCCAAAAATGCAGCCTCTAATTAAATTATGACCAGAGGGAAAAAGCACAGGATCTTGGGCTTCATCTCTCCCAAGTAATCTGAGTTGCTTTATAGTTAAGCATTTAGTCAAAATTACTCATTTTGGTTCCTGCTACAGCCAGCGGAGAGGCAGAGAAGCTCACCTCACCCTAGGAAAGGTGGTGTTGCTTGTCCACTCAGGGTGGCTCCCTCTCTGCTGACTGCTGAAGAATCTAATAGATTAGACAACAAAATGCTTGGATGGACACTTACCCTTCTGCGGGTAAAGTCAGACGAAATGAAACCAATGGTTCAATTCTCACACCTGATTAGAGCCTTACTCTACAGGGTCAGTACATATAGGTGGCAAGGAATAAATTAAGCAAGATGTTATACAGAGATATATGTATGCATTTATCCACATTCAATATTGTACAGACATGTTTTGTTCACTGATTGTGCAAGAAATGTCTTGCCTATTAAAAATGCAGTTGAAGTGTGGGTGTCAAAGTACACTGACTTCCATCTGTATATTCTCCAAGAACAGAAACAGAAAGAGGAATGAATTAACACATAATTTGAGTCAATGTCTTGGAAAACTAAATACATCTAGATATTCCCAATAAAACTTGTTTCATACAAATGTATTAAACGATTCTTGGGAATTTTAAACTGATTATTAGATGTCATGTGACTGAAAGTGTTGTAAACTGATACATAATAAAACTCTTCTCAAAAAAACAGGTCAAGAACGAAAAAGAATAAGAAATGCACACAGAAAACAGAAAACCCTCTATTGTAATTTTGCCTCACGCCCAACAGGTAGAAGAACCTAATGGAAAGCCATTAGGTACCTAGGAGTAAAGGGGCTTTTCCTCCCCAAGTGGCTCATGTGCTCTTTTGCTTCATTAAGCACAGTTGGGCTTTTACCTGCTATCAGCAGCACCTGTGCAGAGTGCACCAATTTACTCCAGTTTACCTGGCAGACTAGAGGTGCTGCCGTCAGCATCGAAGATGGGGGAAAAAAAAGTGTCACAAATCGTGTTCTTAACCACTCTATCTTCCTTCTACTGCAAGAGTTGCTCATCTAGAAAGAACTGGTTGTGTGCAGTCTCTTTCCAGTCACTGCTCCAGCTGTCAGGTATTGAGAGCATAATGAGATAGGACAAGACAGTTCTTTAAGGAAAACGAAATCTCAAGCCCTGAAAAGTCCTATCTTCTGACCCAGCTGTCAGCATTGTCTTGCAGAGAGTGCAGGCTGCCACATCAGCCAATGTTTTCCAGGAGGCGTTTTCTACAATGATAGGAGATACCACAGGCTCTCAGCCTCCTGCCATGCTTCCTCCCCTCAATGCCTAACAGTTTTTGCATTTCTGTAGTGATGGAGCTCGCTCCCCCAGAGGAGACTTAGTACTGAAGTATCCAGTTCTCTCCTGATAAACCTAGAGAATAGTTAAAGAAGAAGTCAGTAGCACTTCTTCGCAAAGAAAACATGAGGAGTGAACTTGTCTAAAAAGGAAAATGAGCAAAGATTATGCAGGAAATCTCATTCTTCTACTGCAGCACCATTTGTGTGAAAGCATGAGCTAGAGCAGGATGGGAAAGCAGCAGATGTTGTTCCAGTCTTTGTCCTTATAAAATAAACCAAGAGAGAGGGCAGAGGTTGAACAGAGGTTTGGTACTGCTGCTATTGCCCACAGGGACCCCACCAGCCTTGAGAAACCCAAGCTGCTTCTGTCCCTGAGCTAGTGATTAACTTTTCATGCTTCTTTTTCTCTGTGCCCTCAGAACGCACCAACCCTCGTGCTGTCACTGGGAAGACTTCATGCTGATGTGATAGTTGTGCTGAAGTAATGTCTCAAGTTTCAGGGAAATACTGTATTTAACAGTTAAAACAACAGGACCTGTCAACACTGCGTAGGCTGCGATTTATTAGAGGCCTGACAGTAGTTCTTTCTAAATATATGCATATTATGCCTGTGGTTTTATACCTACATTTATATAGATACATCCATGAGCCATGCAATACATGGAGATGGGTTGCACATCTTGGTCTCTCAATTCTGAGTCTGCATGTCCTGCTAGGCCATGCCCTGCTTAATGGATAAATGCAGTGTCCATAAGATGTTAATACGCCACACTGCTTTTCAGTTTATCTCCCTTCTTTCCTTTTCTCTTCTAGTTCACTTAGTAAACACCACGCCCTACTTTTCTTATCTAAGTTAATCCCAGGAACTTCTTTTTCTTCCCCAAAACTTATCACATCAGGAAGGACAAGGAAGGAGAAAAAGACGCTATGCCAGATTGTGATCTAGAAGTCAGAATGTGCACATGTATCATACAGTATTTTAATACTGAGCCTCCCTTTTTCATTATTAATTCCACCCACAGTTGTGCATTTAGAGTTCTCACATGACTCATGACACATCTAACCAGATGATACATTCATCGAGAGAGAAAATATGTGCCAGATGCTTTACAAGTCAAAAGATAACTTGGGAAGCGCATAACAGACAATGAGAAAGCTGTGTGCCAACCAGGTTAGACCAGCCTGAGAAGCCTGTCCAAATGAAGGTAATGAAATATCCTGTCTTCTAAAAACTGAAGTTTGACATCAAATTTGACATAAGGTTATTAAAATGATATTATTCTCTTCTGAGCTATTGATCACAGAAGGCCAAGAAACAGTTTAGGGTGTGAAGTTCAACAGCATTACGTATCTATTCTGGCCACCCACAGACACTGGATGAAATACATGCAGTGTGACCAATTTCCCAGAGAGAGAAACAGGAAAAAATGTGTACAGTTGCATGTATCAGTTCTTGTAACAAAAAACTTCTACCTAAAAGACCATAAAAACCAGCATCAGTTATCACCATAAAAAAAATGGACCTTGGATGTTTAAAGACATTTGGAAAATTCCAGCTTTCCTCTAAAAAACCACTTAGAAGAATAGTATAGCACTGTCCCAAAAATTTTCTGAAAGCTATTAACATCCTGCCAAATCCAGTGTTTTTCCCACTCTCCTCAAAATTATGATCTATATATTACATGTTTTCAAGTATAATTTCCTTTCTTCTCAGTCATCTGTGAACCAGAGCCCAAATATATGTCATAAATGGCATCTAAATGAACAGAAAGAAGAAAAGAAAATCCTCTCAGGAGGGCTAGGAAGAAGCTGTACATTTATAGTGTCTGTTATTGACATGATCTTTTACAATCGAAATGGCAAGACCATTTGCTCCCATTATCCAATAGGAGCATGTTATAAAGCTTGGCAATCTTCATTTAGAGCCATATGCATTTTGCCATTGTATTTCAGGTTCAAATGTATCTGAGAAGTCAAAGGCAAGTTCCGGTCAAAAGCATTTGGACACTGACTGCATTTGCTAGAACTGAACTCAAAAGAGCATAGGGCTGAAGCTCCAGATTGGTTCAAGTGTAGCTCACTGTGACCAGAAATGTGATTTTGACCAAATGAAGTCTGTCACTCAACAAATACAGTTCTTAATCCCATGGAGATCCACTTCATGGTTCAACGAGTTCCTACTTGACAACCTTCTGCCTGATTCCTTTTTCTCCTTGTGCCCACTAAGGGGCCTTTTTTTGACAAACGCTTTGGATTCTTAAATGATTAATGATACAAAATGAGAAAAGGAAAGATAGTTGGAAACAATTAATGGATCTGTAGTTAGAGCTTGAGCTGAAAAGGCAAATGCACTGAATACCAAAACAAAGTTCCCAGTAATTTCAGTGAGGCCAGGATTCCTCTTCCATGCTGAAAGGCCATTTAATTGATTTATTTGACTTTCAATATAATACAGGCCACAGAAGACCATTTAGAAATTCCTGCAGCAACAGAAGTTTTGGGTTTTTTCCTGTTATGTAAGAAAATAAAATCCAGTCCAGTACTTCTAGATGTTATTTTTAGAAGAATTAGACATAAACTAGAACTCCCACATGGGGCAGTTTCAATTAAGGATGATTAGGCTTCATACATTTAAAGACAAAGTAAGCTGGCAAGGAAGAAAGTAATTATGGATGTGGAAGGAGAGTGAGAACATTTGTGATCTTTATCTACTCCTGCTCACAAAATATTCCTATAATAAATTAACATTGAAAACTAACACAGTAATACAGCTCTAAGTTTCCAAAATAATTTTATCTTGAAGGTAAAGGTCCTTTTTTGGACATTTTTTCATCAACAAGAACAGGTAAACAGTCTAGATTCTGTTTTTATAAAGGATCTCTAATTTTCAATCATCCCAATGAATGAAGTCTTTCAGCAAAACATTTCAGGCTAAGGTTTATTTCAGAGCGTTGTCTCAGGTCTGATTTCAAGTACTTCCACACTGCTTTGATTTTTGGCTGTTGGTTTGGACTGCAATCCCCATTACCTTTTATGTACTGTATAGAAATTAGCAGGGAGGTTACCTTGAGAGATGAACCTTTAGGACTGAAACATTTAAATGGCTTCTTGTCTTCAGATACACCATCTTCTGGCATTTTTTGACGTTTCTCAGCAGCTTCAGCCCTTCTCCTTTCAATTTCTTCCTTCATCCTCCTCTTTTCCTCCTTATAAAAACATGAAAGGTCACTTATTCTTTCAGAATCTATATTACCATTACATGTCTTTGTAGTCCTGCGAACTTTTACCACATTTTCTAAGAACAGATTTTTATGCCAGTCAGAGAAGTTCAGTGACCTATCTAAAACCTAGCAATGTACTGCTGCTCATATATCACAGTGTTAAGGAAATAGGAAAGACAGCTAGTTGGTGCTGCTTTAGTGTCTCCTCACAGTGAGGTCACCAGATTTTTGCCATGTAGTGCTACCAGTGCCATATAAAGAGAGAAAAAAAGCACATTTATAAGACCACTCAAATTCAGTTTCTCTATATCCTCATGTATCATCATTTTACTGTTCTGTCCATCTACTCTGGCACTTGTGCCAAAGTTAAGAATATGTCACAAGTAAAAATCAATCGGTGCCCAAAAAAGTGAAGACTAAACGCTTACATCTTTTCTTCCAAAACAGAACATTAATTTTTACTTCATAAGCTATGAGTCAAACCAGAAGCCCTCAAAGCATAACCATTATAACCAGTGATCAGCACAATCTGACCGGCAAGGTACAGTTTTACTGTAAATATCTTAGCATATTAAAAGCAATTGGCATTCAGCTGCCAAACACTATTATTATTCATCTACTATTTGGCTTTCAAACAACTAGGATTCCTAAATGATGCACCAGAGATTTGGAAATCCTATTTATAGAGTCCCTTGGCAGAGGAGGTACAAGCAAACAGATGTGCTTGGGTACTCAATATTTAAATAGACAAGAATGTCTTTCTAATGAGATGTAGCCCATCATACCTATATATAACGTTAGCATTCCAGCTCATCTGCAGCAGATAAACTTTTACATGTGCTTTGTAATTCAATTTCTATAATGTCAAAAAGACACCCAAATAAAGAATTCTGTGGCTATCACACTGCTCCCAACATTTTGCATCCCTGATAAGATAAAAAATTCACAGCTCTCACAGATTAAATTCTGACTCAGGAAGACATATATTAGTGCCCTGTATTTCCTGAGGCTAGAGCTGTTAAGTTTCTTTCTACCCTGGATAACTGCATGTTTTATTTTGGGTGTGACCCATCTATGTGATGTGGTCGTTTGATATCAAATATGGCATACTTCTAGTTAAATCTGAAGGTTAGAAAGCAGGATGATTTTAATGCTGGGTAGTATATTCAAAATCAAGGTCTGTTGCAACAAATTATCTCCTGAGAGATGCTAAGAAACAGCAATGCTCAGAAGGGAGCAAAACCCAGAAGGCCCAGAAAAAGGGTACAATTTGAAGTAAAGGTTCAGCAGCAACTCCCCACACAGCAACATTAGAACCAAGAAGCAGTAGCACACTTTGGCTTGTATGTATGGTTGTGTTTGGTCTCGCTTTCCTTGTTCCATGCTCATTCCTTGCCCATGAAGAGTCTCCCACAGCCTCATTCTGCCCTTTTGTTAAATACAGACCCATTGACCTGCAGGCCCTTCTTTGCTTTAAAGTGTCTTTACAGACACTGCTGTAAACTGTTATTAGCTAAGGCAAGGCCAGTGGAAGTAAAGCAGTAACAAGGGAATAAAACCAGAGTCCAATACTTCATATTTTACACTTACCTCCTCTCTGACTTTCCTCTCAGCCTCCTCCTGCTTCTTTTTCTGCTCCTCTTCCTCCAGGATTTTCCGGCGCTCCTCCCGCCTTTTCTTCAGTTCGTCCAGCTCTGCTGCCGCCTCCTGCTGCTTCTCCTTCAGCTTCTCAAGCTCATCATTCTCACCTCGGCGACGGCGCTGATCTTCTAGCCGCTTTGCAACCTCAACCTGAGAGCCCAGCTTTGCTTCCTCGGCATTTGTGGTCCCTTTCAAATTGGAGCGTCTGGGAAAGAAATGAAATGGAAGGTGATGCAACATGGGTTTTGCCTTCCTCTGGGCAGACCCACCCGCTGCCATGCACTCAGAAACAACATGAGAGCCTGTCACTCAAAGATATTGCCTTATGAGACCTTTTGCTCTTTGCAAACTATGACAGGCCCAAAACATTTTCATCAGGAGTTAGCAAGCTGGGATACTGAAAGGAGCATCTCTCCCACCCACTGCCAGTGAGGAAAGAGTCTTTCATGTCTTTGTGTGCACAGCAGTTGCACCACCCTGCCTGAGAACTCAGGCCAGCTCCATTTTTAGGAGAATTCAGTAACTGAGCTTGAAATATTTAACATATCATGTAACTTCAGCAAGAGGCGTCGTATCTCATCAGCATCTCTATGGTATACAGTAAACTGTAAGTTTCGCCCCTTTGCTCTGCTGTATACAGAAGAAACACTTTCAAAAGCCTATTACACTCCATACAGACAAAGCAGTGGAAAGCCATAACTCCTCACTGTTGATTTTAAATTAGATAAATTTACATATAAAAATCACATAGCAAAAATATTATGCTATGTTCTGTGTGATGAAAGATGCACTAATCCTTTGCTTTCAAAGGCGAGTATTTTTTCATAAACCCTGTAAAAAAAGAGAAACATCTTTGGGGACGAACAAATTACTTGGGGAAAGCAGAATATAACAGCAGGAAGGGAATCTTACAGCTTCAACAATGTTTTAAAAATCTAAAAAGGTTCCTACCTAACCTATAACACTTAATCACTCTAACTCTCTCAGCCTGTATGAGCAGAAAGGCTCATCAAACATTTTCCAGGGAAAGTATGACTTTTTATTAAGGAATTGGAAATTATTCATTAATGGCAACTTTCTACAAGAGAAAAACAGAAGTTTTCAACCAGCTTTAATATCTGAGACAGAAAGAATGAATACCTAAAAAACCTAAACCCCAAAGAACTTAAATATGTGAAGTACATACTTTCAACAGAGTCAGATAGCATCACCTAGTTAAATAATTACCACACCAGTGTTTAGACAAATGGCTTCTCCCTGACTGCATTTAATATACTGCTGACAAGGAGATAGATACCTAAGAGGTATCAGCTATTCACAAGA
This sequence comes from Coracopsis vasa, assembly GCA_026283785.1. Lineage (NCBI taxonomy): Eukaryota > Metazoa > Chordata > Aves > Psittaciformes > Psittacidae > Coracopsis > Coracopsis vasa. The sequence goes on from JANHGB010055228.1 coordinate 8,456, forward strand.
GAGAGAAAAGGAATGTATTTATGGATTAAAAAACCTCCACTTTGTTCTCTGTTCTGTTGGCATTTGAAAAGGCTGGATATTAATGGCTTCATTAATGCAACCAGACGGTTGCAGAGTATAATATCACAAAATGGTACAAATTAAGCATTCCAACAATAACAATAACTTTTAGAGACAATTAGATTAGAGATGACAACATGAAGAACAAATATCATACAAATTTGCAATCTGATGAATCATAGCCAATCCTGCAAAAGAGCTCTTCGTTCAGATAGATACCTCATCTAGATGGAATTAACCATAAAACACAGGCTGTAGGACCAGAGCTGAATTACCTGTGGTTTTAATATCACAATAGAATATACTAACACAGAGTTCTTTGCCCCCACATGGTGTTACCAAATTGGATTAAATTCATTTCTAGCACAACATGCATGATTTAGGAATTTTATCATTAAAAAAAAATATATGGCAAAATAACATAACCAGACTGATGCTATTATATGAATTTGGCTGCTGTACTTCAGCTGTGCAAGTTTATCATTTCAGTAGTAGGACCTGGCAATTGTTCTGCAATGTGCTTACTTTGTTTTACAAAGTCTTTTCTATGCAAGAGTGCAACATCACAAAACAAAGCTAAGGAAAAAATTGGTGCAGAGGTCTGAATGTAGGTACTTCCAGTACATTTTTATGCCAAATTTCTTCACTTAGAGTTACAAGTACACAATGCGTATTTCTCTAATATCCCCTTATCACAATCCATTTCTGCTCTAGGTCATGTTCCCAAATGTGGTTTTACAGTGAAATCACTTAAAACATGAAAGCAGAACCGCAGGATCACCCTCTGCCATAAGTATCAAGTTAATGTAAGTGGCCATGAACAAGAGCTTGCATCAGGTAATGGCACCTAATTAAAGAAAAGAATTCATGCTTTTTAACAAAAAATACATATACAACTAACTAAATCATTGTGAGAAAACATTTGAAACTTTATTTGAAATTTCATTTAGCCCATTCAAAAACAAAGCGAGTACCAATACCTGAGGTGTGAGGTATGATTTTTGGTGTCCAGCCTGAAATACCTCTGATTTGGTTTGCAGAGTTACTGAGAAAACAAAATGGTCCACAAGCCTCTATAAAGCACTAAATATTTCTAAGGTTCCAGTGCATCTATCCTTCACGGGCCATGAGAAATTCCTGGCTATTTTAAGGCCTTCCTGCTTCATTGCAAGGGAATGGCCTATATAGCAAGCACCCCAAGAACCTCACTACTTTTTTTCCTTTTTTTTTTTCCTCTTGGTCTCTGAAATCTCTGTTGCCAGCCCACCTAAACTTGCAAGATTTAGGCCCAAAGAAGATGCAAAAGCTCACTCCTGATAGACATAATGATATCTCTGGTGAGAGCAAATACTCAGCCCTCAGAATTAGGAGAACTAAAACCGTAAGATTTACCAAGATTCTCTTAATAAATAGCCACCCCAGTTTATATCAGCACAGAAAAAAGGTTAGTCCTCAGTGACTTCAGTGCAGGCAACCTCCATAAAATTAACAGCTACTCTCAGCTTTCAACTAATGAAAGCCAAAGGTCGAATCTAGTCTTAACATTTTTGTTTGGAGACCTCAGGTCTTACAAAGAAGGACATTTAAAGTTTATAGCTTATTTTATTCTAATGCTGCTTTATTCTCATATTTTATTCTCAGGACTTCCCCTACTGTTTCTGCACAAACCAAAATAGCAAACAATAAACTGGCAGTAATTCTCTTTATTTTCCTCCACCTCCCAAACTCTTATGTTTTCAACAGATTCTGGGAATCTCTGTTCTCTACTGTCGACATTGGGAAATTAGTATTGAGATGCTGGGTGGAGGAAGAGTTTCATAAGCACCTCTTTGGTGCTAAGAAATAAAGTTGGTTGCCAGCTTTCAGTCAAAGAGGAAAAGGAAAGAAGTGGTTTGTGGGAGCCAAAATGTTAGAACAATGTGAAAAAACATGTTACATCATATTTAGGACTTTTGCAGTTCTGTATGAGAATAGAGAGGAAGGCAGGTGGAAGGGCAGATGGGAAGGGGAAGCCATAAAATGAGGGTTTATTCGTATTTCTCTTACTGACTGACGTAGAGAAACAAGACACAGATAAGAACTTTCTCTAGCCTCCACTACCCTATTCAATTCTCAGTTCTCACCACTGAAAGTTGGCCAAGTTACATGCTTCCTAACTAGTATCTGGTATGTTCATGTAAAAACAAGAAGATAGTTCCAAACAAAGCCCAGCGATGCGGGTGCAGTTCATTAGAAAACAAGCCAAGAGCCTTAATTCATACCTAATAACCCAACGAACAGTAGAGCCTCTGCTGATGTTGCCAGCCCAAGCCTTCTACTCAGATGATAAAAGGCTATTAAAAAGGCTTCTTCCCACATTTGGGAAATCATAGAAGAAAAACAGAAAAAGGAAAAAAAGGAGTGGAAACTCAAATCTGCATGTTGCCAGTAAGGCTTGTCTCCCACAGGAAGTAAAGCAAATGAAAACACAACCAACATATTTTTAGAAAACCATTCTCATGTTATTGATGATGTGACCCAAGTCATGAAGCAGGACAGTTCTGAGCAAGGCAAATTTCCTGCTATTCCATGTCTATCTCTGTCTGTCTTTTGGCCTTAGGTCATGGTGTCTCCAGGGACTTCCGAACTGCATTTTATTCTGAGAAAGTTTGTTTTCCCCGGAGCAATCACAAAGGGAATGCTGAGATAGAACAGCAAATCCCATGCACAGATTTCTCAAAGTCTCTGGAGAGCTTAACCTTTTCTTTGCCTCTGTCAATGTAAAAAGAGGAAGAGATGTACAGAAGAAAAAAAAAATCAGATTTCTAACCTATTCTTTCCTGGTTTTCTGCTAAAAATTGGAACTTTTGCCCTGCTTTGTGTATCCCCTCCTTTTAGCAGGCAGTATCTTTCTTTAATAAAATTTTCACTAATTTGCTCCCTTGACTGAATTTCCATTTTTTGAAAATAAAAATAAAAATCAAACTGTGACAGATCTTATAAAAAGACAAAAATTAGAACATTTTGGCTAGGAGAGGTTTTCACCTAACAAAACATCACTTCTATAGAGAAGCCATTAATTGTAAGTTTTGCCTTGAAATCAATACAGAAGCTCTTTCAAGAGTTAGGAACTGGATTGTTCCCCATATTGATATGAAGTCTGATTAAAAGCAGGTGGGAAATTGGAAATAGGTTATGTCAGTAAAGGTTGAGATCTGACTTAGAAAGTTAAGAGAGCACAAAATCTGAGCCGTTGTCATTATTGGCCCCTGTGAAGAGATTAGAAATAAATGTCCTTCAAGGAAGGAAAGCCCCAGCAGAGCAAAAATCAGCCACTACTCTCTACTGAGGGAGAAAAGTTATTCACATCTGCTTTCTGTACTTCATTACCACAGCAATGTGCAGCCAGTTCGTTATAAAATAGGCCTAGAGCCTTACTTCATACCTAGCAACCCAATGAACACTAGAGTCTCTCCTGATATTGCCAACCGAAGTCTTCTACTCAGCAGCTATTAAGGCTATTAAGCAGAGACCCAGAGATGGCCCCCTGCCCTGCTATAGCATAAGCAAGACTAATGCTTACTTGGAACTTACCCAAAAGCATTCTCAGTAGATTTAAGTTTTGGGGCAGTGAGTTCACGTTCTCCATTCTGTGCCTTTTGTTCAGGAACTCCCTTCTTACGATCCCAGATGCTTTTCATTTCTTCTTTGGGTGCTTTTCCTTTATCCTTGTTATCTTTTACCTGCTCAGGAGATACCATGAATCATAGAACAAAAACAAAAAACAAACAAACAAAAAGTCACAACGAGGCATTCTAAATAAGAGCTGAGGAACACAAATTTCTTGGTATTAATGATTAACTAAGCGAATGTCTTTAAAATGTTTATGGGGTTTATGGCAGCAGTATTCTGTAAAGCTCTAAACCGACCAACCACCACTCTGCTGTCCTGATCTGAATTCAAGATGAAAACATATTGAATAAAATAATAGTCTTCTGGGAAAGTTTGTTGTGTCCATGCGACTATGCTGCCATATTGCTTCATACTGTAACTGCACCCCACTGAGGGAACCCAATCATCTTCCCTCCTGCTGCAGCATGTTGCCTATTAAGACTCTGCATTGCAAACTCTTTGAGACTATGCTTGTCCATACACTCTTGGTGCAAGGTTTAGGGCATTGATGCAATAAAAATAACATATAACCTTCACCAATTATCAGGTACCTTCACCAATTGTCAGGCTTGCTCGACAAAGTTCATGCCCTTTCCACTGTCACAGCAGATGGATACTTCATTATTGCAAGAATAATGGCCAAAACACAAAATCATCTTCACATCATAGTAAAAGTCACTGCCAAAATCCACAATCCTACCATGGACTAGTCATGGATAGTATTATCACACATGAATATTTAATCCTATGCAAAGGGTTTGTCCTATAAGTCTTAATAGTAATCAAGTATTAGTGCCTAGATTTCACTCTCCAGTATTCCTTCAGAGTTATGAGCTTGAAGTATTTATCAATGCCACAGATGGCCTGATCCCAGCAGGATGAGTCATGGCTAGATACTGATAATAGGAGGGGAATATGGATTGATTTAAATTCTTTATCCTCAGATGGAATTATTCTCATTCAGGCTACTAGCCTAAGTAAATTTTCAACAGCAGCAGATGAAACATTTACCTCCAAATTAATTTTTTTTTCCCCCACATCTGCCATGTTGGAGGAATATTCCATCTGGCAAGCAAGAAATACCTTCTGTGAAAAATCATATGAAGACCTTTAGAAAAAAATATACAACTTTTTCCCTTGCAAGTCAGTTGCCATCCCATTTGCTAACTAGAAAGAAAATGAACTTCCATAACAGTCCTATCTGCAACGAGAACTTCTGGAGATGTAATATCTTTACCAAGAAAGGATCAGTTCAGATTCACCAAAGTCAATGTCCTCCTCAAGTACTGAATTAAGCTGCTGAGTGAAGTTCCAGAGTCAGTCAGAGGCTGATGTGACAGACAATGCCAAGGTGGCACACACTACAAGGTCATACTGGGTGGTTAAACTACTTGAGCAAATTAGCCACTGCTGAGGGATGCTGGACACAACTTACAGAAGCATTTGCTCTGTCTTGAGAATCTGGTGAAGATTTTCCCCACCCTCTCCTGCCAACAGGCTTTAGCCTCGACCTGGCAGAAGCACCCTGACAGACAATAGGGGAGTTCAGTTTCCATGACCGTGCATTCTTTGGCCATGATGCTGTAACTGCTAGCAAACAAGGCCATTATTACTAGCAGCCTCAAGAAATGGTTTTCTGTTTTCTAGGAGCTGGGCTGAGACAACCAGGGCTATTCATTGAGCCTAATGAATGCCATTAGACAGCAATATCTTTTGGGTACTCCCAGATAGGGGCAAGATTGCAGCTAGTCATCATGTTCATAGCAAAAATCTCTGCTGCCTGTTAGCAATCTCCTAACCCTTCAGTCCCAGTCACGGTGATACCGAAACCAGCAGTGTTGATTGCTGCAAGATTTTGCATGCCAGGATGTCTGTGTTGGGATTTCGAGAGCATAGGATTTCCTTTGCTGAGATTTTCATCTAGACCATTCTAGGTCTTGTTAAAAAGCCAATACTTCCAGCTGCCTGATGTATTGAAGTCCGCTGGGGAGGGTCATATCTCTTACATCTTGATTGAAATCAGTGAGAAAACTAATATTAAAACAATATAGCTTAAAAAATAACAGTTTAGGAAATAGCATTTTAGAAGCCAGTAGGACTTATGGTAATGTGTCTGCATTTGAGAAAACAATTAATACAGCTTGGCCTCTTTGTTCAAAAAGATCATAAACCAAGATATTCCAGAAACATTTCACAGCTTTTGGGCCCAATCCGTCTACTAAATTTAATGTCAAAACAGAGATTGATTGGCGCAGAAGCAGAAACCATTACGTCCCATTCCCAGGGCATTCAACAGAAAAAGTCCCTTCCCTTGCCTCAGTGTTTCTTTAAATTACAGGCTAATTTAGCAGAAGCTGCACTCAGTAAAGAGGACTAGACTGACTCCCATTGGAGCAGGCAGGTGGTATTACCTAAACTGAAGACAGTTCATGTGCTGTCACAGATCTCAGCCATCAAGTCAAGATAGAACATGACCAAGATCATGTTCAGCTAATTTTCACCTTTATCTATTTATATTTTCATCTTTCTCTACACTGCTTCTTTCCTGTTAGGGTGTTATGCTAATATTCGAGAGTTGAAATTTCTGAATCTAGAATTTGAACACCTTCAGACCACAGTGAATCAGTTACTGAGTTTGGGGCCATTTGGCAAATTTGATTTTTTATTTGGGCTCAATTACTTGATGACTTAAAAGATGTGGGCATCTGGGTCTAGGGCTTCCATTTAGAACCAACTGCCATACCCAGATACCATAAGAAAAGCAGCTGTTGCAGCATGCCTTGCCAAACTGGAAGCAGGAAATACCAGGAGTCTCACATCATGAGAAAGCTTGTTCTTATGAACTTTCCAGGCCACTTTTGAGAACCAAAAATTGTGGGGCAGTTCAGAATAAGAGACAGATTTTACTTGCTAATTTGATCAAAACCTGAATTTTGAGGGCCAGATTTTGGTCACATTAAGGACATGTGCTTGTGTTGCACAACTGCAAAAGCAAAATCTGGTTATGTAGGTACATTGTATCCCCTCAGGGTCTTGTTCATGATATACTGCCATTCTCATAACTGCACACAAGGTTCAGAAATAGGCCTCATTGAATTTTTATGTCCTTGAGGAGGGGGAAGGAGTGGAAATGGGAGCCTGATCTTGACTTGGAGCCTGAGGTTGTCAATTTTTCTTCACAAGCCAAGAAGTAACAACGGTGATTTTCAAAACTGAGCAAAACACTTTGAATGCTCAGTTTGACATGTATGTAGAAGATTTACCTTTCAGTGGATGGGTATTCAGCAATGCCCTTAAAGTGGGACTTTTAAATTGTCTCAGCTTGAGCAACCAAAAATAGAAGCACTAAAATCACAAGTAACTATTAAAAATCAATTTCCTGGAACAATTTAGCTCTGTGGCTTCAGTTTTAAAGCATGATGAGGGCTCCAGTGAGGGTTGACTGAGCTCCACATAATCACAAGCAGGATGACTGTGTCTCAAGTCACCCCCAAAATCAATATTTGGGGTTAGTTACAGCCTCCTTTTTATATTTATTTATAACATTCAAAGATCCTGTTCAACAATGAACTGAAATGAAATGAAAGCCAATTCTGTCTTATGAAGAACTCTTAATATAATCCATTCCTTATTATTTGCACAGCTCTTCTCTCTGCTTTTGCAATTGGCTTAATTTAGAGTGATTGCTTAGTTTTTCTAGTGGACTCCATTAGGTCTTATTTAAATCCTCCCCTTTCTAGAGTAACTTATTCTAGTATTCCAGATCTCTCTCCCTGTTCATTAGGAGCATTTATTCTAACCATCTTCATGACTTCATTTGCCTTTTCAACCTCACGTGTACCTTACTCAAAATATGATATCTTGGATGATCAAAACAGACAACTTGACATAAAACCTTGTGACATGATTTGTCCTCATCACTCTCTGAGGGTGAGCTAATCATCTACAGCACGTTCCAAATTTATCCAAAAACTAGAGACCCTGGGCCAGATCCTCTACAACCCTCAATGCTCTCAAGCAGCTGGACAGGCAGCAAGCTGCCTGTTGCTTGATCTATGTGCTGTGCCTCCCTTTATGCTATACAGACCTGGCTGAACTCAAATGGGTCTAAACCTCCAAAGGCCTGACCAATCTCAATGTTTGATTAGAATCAGGAGGTATTTTGATACCTGCTGCACTGAACCAAAAGCACAGTTGCTACACAATATTGAATATTGCACCCTGTATCCAGCTGTAACCTGGCATGTAAATGGTCCCCAAATCTTATCTACTTACCATACAGTAAAACACCATGGCACCAGCTCCTGTGTTTACAGTGGAAATGCAATGCAGTAATTTTTGTAGATTTTCTCTTTAAAACAAAAGAAGAATCTTGGGTATGCACAGTTTGTATCATGGGGCATTGCAGTTTGGGAGAAAATCATTAGTTAAGGTAGTCAGGTAGCCAAAGGACCTAAATTATTATTATTATTATTATTATTATTATTATTATCAGAGTAGATCTCAGTCATAGGGAAAAAGTTCACAGTAAAGTGGGAGGAAATCAAGAAAGGATGATTAGTTGATACAGTCTTGAAAAATTCATCCCTAGCGTGCAAACCATCCTTGCGTTATTGACCAAACTGACTTTCTTGAAGTATTTGTTCTAAGAGAAACAGGACTGGGTTCTAAAGTCCCAAAAGAACAAAATACTTAAGCATTTACTTCATATTAAGCACATAAGTAGCTCCATCCCTATTTATTTCAGTAGATTTACCCATGTTCTTGACGTGAAGCACATGCTTAAGTACTTTGCTGAACAAGCAACTTTCAGTGATAGGTCCATACTTATTTTCTTATCTCAAGTTTCCCTTCAACTCCTAAATCAAAGATTTACAAGTTACCTGAACTTTTTTGGAGGTAGGTTGGAGCTTCTCATCTGGCAACTTTTCCTTTTTATCTTCCACTTTAACCTCTTTTTCTTCCCCCTTTGTTTTTGGGGTTTAAATAATTTATTTCTTTTTAATATGAAAACATAGCTTCTGTTTGCACTTTTGTTTCTCCACACTGTGTTCATGTACCAATCCTGTGTGCACATCTTCATCATATGCTGCTGTGTCCACATCTCCATGTGCAGTTGTGCTCCCCCCACCCTCTCCAAATGCTTCCATTCCTCCATATGGGCCTTTCTCCCTTGTGTGGCATCATGCTCACATGTTCCAGCAGAGCGCCCTCTTTTGTGATTGCATTTAGCACACACAGTTTACTAGATGCTCATAGTATTTTGTGCCAAGACGTGCCTGCCTCCACCTCATGTGTTACTGCATTAGGCCAGTTTATAGCAGCTGAGAAAGAAGGCAGCAAACATGCAAAGATCCGAACATGCAAGGCTTTCTTTCAACAATAGAGTGAAGTCAGGCATATTGTGCACTATATTACAAGCAAGCAGAGGTAAGGAGCTTATTTTAAAAGAGAGAGAGCACAAATATTAGTCATCTCAATGCAGGAATAGATCTGTGAGGAAATTCCAATTCAATCTTTTTTTTTTAATTTGCATTACATTTCTCACAAGCCACAGGTGTCTTATTTTGGTGCAAAATGTTTACTGTACCTGTTTTCTTATCAAAGCTGCTTGAGGTTTTTCCTCTTGTGCTTTCTTCTCTTTTACCTGTTTATCTTCTATTTTCTTTGCTTCCAACTTTTGTTTTTCATTTAATTTCTCTGCTTCTAGCTTAGCCTTTTCTTCAGCTGCCCTCTTTTTCTCTTCTGCCTTAGCCCTCTCTCTTTCCTCAGCTGCCCTCTTCTCCTCTTCTGCTTTAGCCCTCTCCTCAGCTGCCCTCTTCTCCTCTTCTGCTTTAGCCCTCTCCTCAGCTGCCCTCTTCTCCTCTTCTGCCTTAGCCCTCTCCTCAGCTGCCTTCTTTTCCTCCTCTGCTTTTAACCTCTCCCTTTCTTCTGCCTCAAGTTTCTCCCTTTCTTCTGCTTTCTTCCTTTCTTCCTCAGCCTTTTCCTCATCCCTAAGCTTCTCTTTATCTACAGTATCACTTATACTCTGCTCCCCTTCTGGTACAGCATTTGTATCATTCTCTGCTTTGTGTTCGTCTGCATTTATAGCTAGACTTTTTGTTTCTGCTACCTCTTCTTTATCTGTGGATTTTTCTGCTGTCACATCTACCTGATTTTCCTCTACAGGGGCCTCCTTTGGTTTCTCCTCCTGTACCTCTGCCTTGTCTTCTTTTTTTCCCTCGTCTTCCCCATCTTCCCTCCAGTTGTTCCTTTGGTATGATTTGGTAACTGTTTCTGTTTCCTCAATCTCATAGCGTCCTCGGCGTGTTTCAGCTTTTTCCTCTTTTCCTGTGGTCTCGTTTTCTTCCACATTGTTTACTTCTCTCCCGCTGGGCAGTGACAAGTTCCCATCTGTGACTGTGGGATCAAATTCCTTTTGACGTTCCAGGGCTTCCTGAAGGCGCTTTTGACGTCTCTCCTCCCGTCTTGCCAGTCTCTCCAACAATGCAGCTTCATCATCTGCTCCCCTTGTGGTTGTAGTACTCTTGGTTTCCTCTTCTGCCACACTACATAAAAGTGATAACTTTGCATTAAAAAAACTCCAACAATAAAACACCTTTCTAACAGCACAAGCACTTCGCTGTTTCTAGAAAATCAACTTGCTATAACATCATTCCATGGTTTGAAAACACAACAGGTTGCATACCTCGAAATTTAACAAAATACTTCTGCAGGTTAATTTTGGCATTTTTATGTGTATATGAATCTGGTGCTTCACAATGTCAGAGCCCGGAAAGGCTCCTTTCCAGGCCATATCCAACAGCTACTGAAGCCCCGAGGAGTGTTACTGACCTCAGTAGGCACTGGAATAGTCCTGACACTTGAAACATCTGAAATATGAACAACCCTGAAAAATTCAGCCTCCCCCCTACACCCTGCAGCAGAATACTTGGAGGACTTTAGCTTGCTTTAAGCAAGAAGAAACTACTCCTATTCAGCAACAACACCCATAGACAGAGTTCATAATGGAATAAGCTGGTGATTAAGAGTGCAGTGAGGTCATAATTGTCTGTACAGAGGTAATAATCCATTAGGAAACTGAGTGAGCACAGCACCTAATTTCAGAGATGCTATTCAACACCTGTAGGTGCCAGGACTGAATCTCTTTCTCAGTCCCTGGAGGGTTTCTGACTTCTTCAGAATTCAGCTGTTTAATTTTTCTGTGTGCAGGTTTCTTCCTTCTTTCTAGCTTCCCCACCCCCCTTTGTAGAAAAAGTTTATGATCTACAATGGGAAATGTTGCTGTTTTCCTGTCTATATCCATTCTCCTTGTCTTTAATAGAACACTACTTGTGCTCAGTATCTATTAGCTTGATACCACAATGTTTATTTCTAGTCATAGAATCATAGAATAGTTAGGGTTGGAAAGGACCTTAAGATCATCCAGTTCCAACCCCCCTGCCATGGGTAGGGAC